>ML780731.1:327690-351356 GCA_009831015.1 Picea engelmannii
AGAATACATTGTTGTTGCACACAAGTTCTTTGGATGAAGCAAACCTTAGAAGACCTACAAATAAAATCCAGTCATGCATTCAAAAACCAAACACATCCCAATTAAATACCATTTCTTAAGAGATCAAGTCACCCAAAAAATAGTTAAAATAGTGTATCTAGACACTAAAGAATAGATTGCAGACATTTTCGCAAAACCTCTGCCCATGAGTACTTTTGAAAATCTCCGACATAAATTAGGAGTAATTCAAAAACCTCATTAAAAATCGAATGGTCAGGGGGAGCATTACCATAGGGGGATAAAAGAAAGATCCCCTCTACCATTGATGTCAAAGGGGGAGAGTAACTTTAGAGGAGAAAAGTGTATGAAGTTAGCTTGTTGACCTCAATGACAAAGGGGGAGATTGTTGGACATATTGTCATTGATATGTTGTCATTGATGTCAACAGTCATGATAAGTTGTTATCATGGAAACATGAATCATTCATGAATAGTTATACAGTTGGAATCAGTTTCAAGACGGCCAATAAGGTATGTCCATGTGTAATGAAGGGTCAATGATGGAAAGAGAATGCAGCAGAGCAGTAAGGTTAATCCCACGGGAGAAAAGATTACTAAACAAGGGAAACATTTATAAAATATCAAGCAACGGGAGCCATTCATCCAGAATTCGGATGCAAACCCGAACGTTGTTTGATATTTTATAAAGGTTTCTGATGAATGGCTCCTATTGCTTGATATTTTATAACGGTTTCCATTGTTTAGTAAGATTTTCTCCTGTGGGATTAACCTTGTTTCTCTGTTGCATTATCTTTCCATCATTGACCCTTCATTACACATGGACAAACCTTATTGGCCATCTTGACACTAATGCCAACTGTATAATTGTTCATGATTGATTCATGTTTCCATCATAACAACTTATCATGACTGTTGACATCAATGACAACATATCAATGACAATATGTCCAACAACATTTTTTTGTTATTTGAGTATATGATTGATTTCTTCAACATTGTTTTTTCTCACTTAAATTATAGTGTGCAAGTAATACACTATGAAATAACAAACACATATAAACATTTAATTTCAACAAAATTAATTAAGGTCCATATTGGTGAATTTCCTTGGCCATAAGCCAAGTAATTACAGATCACCCTGGATGAGGGTGGTGGGTGAAGTTATGTGGAGGAGGGTGGTCATGGGGTTGACCGATTAAATTGTGCAACTTCACATCTCACCCCCACCATCATTAGGGGATAGAAACCTCGCCATATGACCAATCATTTACCATAAGGGAAGAAGTTGTGCAAATAAGTTGTACAACTTCACTCTGTTGCTACCCTTTCCATGAGAGTGGGGGTGGGGGATAAATTTGCATAACTTGGTGAAGGTGAAAGGGTGGGGATTGAGGGTGAAGGTGAGGGTGGGAAAGTAAGTTAAATAAGTTCACATCCCATCCCCACCCTCAACTAAGACATGTGCCTTAAATTGGTTGCGAGTAAGGATGAAGATGGGGCCGAGGAGAGGGTGAGGGTTGATCCAGATTATTTTGAGAACAAAATGAAGGCAGAGATATAATAATGAAATATACAGATATATTGTGAGATACACAGAAATATTGCAGTAAACACAGAGATACAGTAATGAACAATTTGTATTAATGAGAGAATGTACAAAAACTGTAAAATTACAGAGTGAGTGACTCGCTAGAATGGTGGCAGCGTATCTCTGAGAAGAGATGTGATGGTTGTGTTCATTCACAAGAAGATGATGATGTTTAAAATGAGGCTCTAGAGGCCTTTTTAACATGAAGAAAAACCAAAACTCTAACCCCAAAAGATGAAACGCCAAAAGTCATGTGGGCCCCGATCGGGTAAGTTGCTACGTCAACTTCCCAAAGGCATAACTTGCATACGATCTTAGTTTGGGGCGCACAATAACTCATTTGAAATGTCTATCCGAGGACTACAAATTTTTCCATCACACTCTGGCTAAAGCCTATTGTGTGACTGTGGTGGGCCTAAAAAACATTGTTTAGGGCCTCAAACGACCCTAGAAGTTAAGGACTCGAAAAGCTGTAGAAAAACTGCCAAGGTGGAAACCCTTGTTTTGAGTCAGTGGAATAGGTGGGTGTCCACTGATTTTCTCTTGGATCAATCCTCCCCCCTTAGGAAACAATGGTCTCCATTGCGTCAAGTCCCTGGGGAAGATTTTGTTGACTCTAAGCCTTGGTGAGTTACTTGCCTTACTAAATAATTTATCCTGCATAGCTTGTTGAAGGTTCTTATGAACTTGTTCTTGGAGGGGTTGGATATGTTTAAACAATCTAGCTACATGATCTGTCAGAGTGTGCGAGGACTCTGTCGGTGAAGATGCAGTAGAAATATATTGGTTCTCTTCTACAATCTTGTTGATCTTCTTCTGCTGGATAACAGGGTCTTGGGTCGAGGCTGCAATGGTTGCAGTGTCATTCTCTTCTGACCAGGTTGTGAAGAGGCTAAACTTTGCGGTATGAGAGATTACTTTGCAACACTTTTTTGTTGGTACAGTATTCAGAAGTACCTCTGGTATCCTGTGGGGATGACCCCCAGAGTAAAAATGATGTTACGGGGTCAAGACTCATAAACATCATGACGCCTCCACATATATGGTTGGCCTAATAGAACATCACAGACTTTGTGTGGGGAAACATCACACGGTACCTCATCCTTGAAGAGCTTGATGTCGTATGATAGGTGGCACTATTGGCTGACATGAAGATATCGTCCTTGGTGGAGCCATCCGATGTTGTATGGTTGCAGATGTAGTGTTGTTGGAAAATCCAACTACTTGACGACCTCTGCTAAGATTAGGTTCTTTTGGCTTCCGCTATCAATAACGAAATGCATCGGGGTCCCCTTCACCCACATCTATGAATGGAAAAAGTGCTCCCCCTCCTCGGGATCCTCTAGTTCTTCTAGTTGTATTGTTGCGGTTGAGACAGTAGCCATGGGCTTTGCATCAATTATATGTCTCATTTTATTATTGTTTGAATCGGATTCTAAGTCGGGGCTCGGCTCTGTTTCTTTGAGCTCGGCCACCAATTATTGTTTCGAGCAACATTCATCAGTGTTGTGCCAAGGGATTTTGTGGAAGTCGCACCACTTCCCAGTGTCCTTCTTCATCTTTCTGTTACCCTTCTTTTCATGTGGCTTGGATTGGTTGTCTTGAGGTTGATTTTTCTGTGAGTTAGGGTTGTCTTTACCATACTTTGGTTGTTGCATATTTACAGACCCAAATTTTTGTTTGTTCTACTGCTTAAATTTCTGCTCAATTTTGACAGTATATCTATAAGCGGCTTCCGGTGATGAGATGTCCAGAAACTCCATTTTGGTTTGGATGTACCTGTGTAGAGCCCTGCGGTATTTCATAACCATATGTCGCTCAGATTCATTGATACCCAACTTGGTGCTCAAGGTATGGAAGGTATTTGTGAACTTCGACATTGTTTGGTCCCACTTTTGATGTAGCGTGGTCCATCTCATGTACTAGTCATCATAGTTTCCCACAGGTAATATTGCTCCTTGACCGCATCCACAAAAAAATCCTAAGTGGGCTCGGCCCCAAATATTCCAGAATCCTCTTTGGAATTTTGCTCCCAGTAAGTTTCTCACTAATGTTTGACATGGGGGAGAGCTTTGAAGAGTGCAAAGGTGATCTTTTCTCTATCAGAAAAATTGTGAATAGAGAAATAACCTTCTAGTAAATTTAACCATTTTTCCAAAGCATCTGCATCGATCTAACCTTCAAATATGGGAATATCAAATTTAACTTGTACCTTGAATGGAGTAGCATCTCCAAAGCGACTTCTTAACAAATACGTGTTTTTTATTATCGACGATCGTTGAAGGATTTGGGCGAAATTCTCTAACATTTTATTCCTCTGTTGTGCAAGGGCTTCCGCAAGAAACAACTTGATGGGATATTTTGCTCCCTCGTTCCTCTTCTCTTCCACCATGAGAGGCCGCCTGGGCTAGCGAGAGAGGTTATCCTCAAGGGAAAATAGCTTGAGACCCAACTCTCTATATCCTGGCCTCGCCCAGGACATGCACAAGAAACGAAAAGGAGTAGTCTGCTCTGATACCATTGATCCGACTTATTTTGAGAACGAAATGAAGGCATAGATATAACAATGAAATATACAGAGATATTGCAAGATACACAGAGATACAGTAATGCACATTTTTTTTTAATGAGAGAATGTACAGAAATTGTAAAATTAGAGAGTGAATGACTCGCTAGAATGGTGGGAGCTTATCATTGAGAAGAGATGTGATGGCTACGCTCATTCGCAAGAAGATGATGATGTTTACAATGAGGCTCTAGAGACCTTTTTAACATGAGAAAATCCAAAACATTAACCCCACAAGATGAAACGCTAAAAGTCATGTTGGCCCTAACGGGATAAGTTGGTACGTCAACTTCCCAAGGGCATAACTTTTGCATATGATCTTCGTTTGGGGCACACGATAGCTTGTTTGAAAGGTCTATCCAAGGACTACACATTTTTCCATCACACTCTAGCTAAAGCCAAAAATGTAACTATGGTGGGCCCAAAAAACGTTATTTAGGGCCTCAAAACGGACCCGGAAGTTTAGGAGTCGAAAAGAAATAGAAAATTGCCAAGGTAGAAACCCCTCTTTTAAGCCAGCGAAATAGGTGATTCAGGCCCATTGTTTTCCCTGAAAAGTGGAACTCCGGAGAGAAGATTGTTCCCGAGTTAGCTCACTCCTAACTACAATGGCAACGAAGTGTTTTCTTACTACAGGACTTGTGTACGTAGAACTTTGTGCATCGTGCAGATTTGAATTGGATCATGATGGATAGATGCAAGTGACTGAAAGCAGTCTCAGCTTGAAAGAATGATGTAAGGTAACTCCAAAAAGATTAATCATAAAAACTAGTTGATGAAAGCAGTCTCAGCTTGAAAGAATGATGCAAGGTAACTCCAAAAAGATTAATCATAAAAACTAGTTGATGAAGAGAGAAGGTGGCAAGAAAACGTGGCAGTCATGCCTGACTACAATTCTCTGCGTTTCAAATCAAATAAAACGATCCGCTCATCCGACTCCTCGGCTCCCTGCTTCGAGCCTTACATAACCACTCATTCTCTCACACTTCCCTCATCACTAACTCACTGCCTGAGGCTCCTATAATCTCCTTCGTCACTTCACTATTGTTACTGTTATTGTTGTAGATATAGCTTATTGTTACTATCATCATGGTGAAGTTAGCATCCGCTACGGTATTGAGATCCTGTGGCCCATTTTCTCAACGCATTTACCAATTCATCAATGCAGGCCTCTATGTTGTGGCCGCGCTGCTTATGCTTTTGGGCTTTGTGTTGCTCCAGCAGAAACCATGGTTAACCAATCATCGCCTAGGTTTAGTCATCCTTATGGTGGCCATGCTTCTCATCATAGCCCTCAATCTGCTCGACTTGTTGGCACATCTTGCAGGGACTGATTTCAAGTTTTCACTGATAACTTCTCTCGATTCGCCTCATCTTGTTCAATTCGCAGTTCCAATCCTTTACGCCATTGGAGCAGTCCTGGCCTTCGTTGGATTCCTCTTGATGCTTCTTCAGGTTGCAGAAATAAAACTATCCCATGCATCATCAATTTAATTAAGTTTCAATTCAGGAAGCCTTTCATGTTTCTCTTTTAAATTTTTTAAATTTAAGAAAGCGTTGGGGATTATTGCATTGGGTAATACTCACAGCTGTGAAGAATTCATGTTTCTCTTTTAAATTTAAGCCAGCATTGGGGATTATTGCATTGGGTAATACTCACATCTGTGAAGAATTCATGTTTCTCTTTTACATTTAAGCAAGCATTGGGGATTATTGCATTGGGTAATACTCACAGTTGTGAAGAAGTGGGATTGAGATTAGTAAAATTGATTCATATAGAAAACATCGTCATTAATTATTAATCTCCATCTTACAACCAAAATTTACTAGAAGGTCACTTATCTCAAAAGGTTTTTTTGGTTCAAGTGTAATTAACCAAAGTCCATTTAACTTACTACATCATTTGAATTTCCAAGAAGGTCACTCATCTCAAAGTTACTTTGTTTCAAGAGTAATTAACCATGGAGTTTTTCCAAATCAAACCTACTTAGCTTACTACATCATTTGCAAATCAGTATTATACTATAGAAGTATTAATTCAGAACTTCCTTGACTCTTTGTTGTCTTTTACTCAGCTTGATCAACCCACTTAGCTTACTACATCATTTGCAAACCAGTAATCAAACCCACTTAGCATACTACATCATTTACAAATCATTTGCAAACAAATATTATATTATAGAAGTATTAATTCAGAATTTCCTTGAACTCTTTTTGTTATCTTTTACTCAGCTTGATCAGCCCACTTAACTTACTACATCATTTGCAAACCAGTAGTCAAGCCCACTTAGCTTACTACATCATTTACAAACCAGTATTATACTATAGAAGTATTAATTCAGAACTTCCTTGACTCTTTTTTGTTGTCTTTTATGCAGCTTGATCACAGTGGATCAGTCCACAAATCATATGTATGTATTCTTCTGATAACAGGCCCAGCTTTCTGGGTGTTGGGATCGATCCACAATGCGTTAGAGGTATATAATGCTCAACTACAGATGCTGCAGAAAGGAGTGTATCTCTCATTCTTGATTGGCAGCATTCTGTTTCTCATCAGCACCATTGTTCACAGACAAAGGCCTTCACCCAAAGTAGGCCAAGTATTATTAATTGACAATTTTAGTGATCTATTTATCTTTTTCCTCCATGAAATTATCACATTGGTGATTTGTTGCAGGTGGAAAATGCATGGCTTGACATCCTAGCGAGCGCTATGTTTGTTACAGGGGGATTGTTTAATTTGGTCAAGGTGTTCAAACAGCATCACTGGATGATGATAGATGGTGGCGGACTAGAGGAACTCGGGTATGAAGAACCGAATCATACGAGGGAAGGACAGCATCTGCCTTTGCTGTCTGGGGAATGAAGTATGAAGAAGACGCAGCCTACTGATATTACTCTTGTTGACCGTGATGGTAACGCTGTATGTATGTCCCACAAGTTTAATCTGATAGATCTGGAAATGTCAGAATAATGGGAGGGATTTCTGGGCGTAATAAGCTACCAATGATGATGATTTACTGTAGTCATTCATTTGATATCAGTGTTAAGCTTCTGAAATGGAAGCACAGAGTCATTTTGATGTTTACCTGCTTGAGTATATGAATAAGAAAGATTAGTTAAGTTACTGTTACAAATTTTATGATTTTGTTACAAATTTTAGTTTCACCAAGCCTGGGTCACACCAATCCACTTTTAACTGGCTGTATTTTTTGGTGTCTAGGGTTCGAACCTAGATCGTAGAGTCGTCTAAACTAATGGCGCGCTAAATAGATTTGACACCAGTCATCTATAAGTTTCATTCTACTAGTTTCCATTTGCTTTTAAGACTGTTACCAGCAATTGATCTTAATGGTGGTGCAAAGAAAATATGGTGTCAGAATATAATCTTTATTATATGGATTTGAAAACAATGAATGTATAAGTGTAATCATATCAAAATTTATTAGTGTAATCCTACCCTTTGGATTTGAAATGAAACCATGACCTACATCTCATCAAGTTCATAAATAATAAATAACAAAAGTCTTTTTATATGTTGTTGTCTATCCAAAATGCCTAGTTGTTAGCTACATCAGACACTAATGTTTGAAGACTGCTTCAAAAAGGTGAATTACAATGTTAACCATTGACTTGTCAAATAAGAATTAAAATGGCTTAAATTCACCTTTACCGTATTGCATATAAACTGTACTATTCCCGACAAATTGAGCTGGAACACGATGGATGGAGAAAAAATTGGTTAAGTGCTACCTTCAACTAATAAATTGATTTAAAAACACCCATTGTAACAAAGGTACTCTTCCATTAAAATTGAATTATAATCTTTAGCTTTAGCTTGACATTACAAGTTTCTCTTAACATTCTTCGTACTTCCAACATTAACACCATAAGTTTACTTCTTTCAAAAATCAATGTCAATAAAATAAAGCGCACAAATAGAGAATTTATTGTTAAATTATAACATAGACAATAGCATGCAAATTATGGGTGGCAACACAAATTTCATTTAAAACTCCTTAGGGCATAATTACTTTTGAAATTTTCTAAGTGTTAAAAGAATGTGTTAGTTGTTATTCACGGAGAGTTAAGGTGTGTTCAGCTTATAATCATTCTCATAACCATGCGGTATACACTTCTTTGACAAAACATAAAACTATAATATAATTTTTTTAGGTAAAAACTTGTTTACATATAAGAGAAATATAAATTTTAAATTTTTAAACAAATATTAAAATAGTTATTTAACCATTAATAAAAATTAATAAAAATGTTAGAAAAGATTCATGCTCATAATATTAAGATTACTTCAAACAATAAGTTGTGTTTGTTGCATTTTTTATGACATAAATTGTTAGGGTCCCACCCTAACTCCCTTATTTAGGATACTTTATTGATGTATGAGACCACCTTGCTTAATACATCAATAAATGTGGTCTTATACATCCATAAAGTATTGTAATTAAGGGGGTTAGGGGTTGCATTTTTTTTTCACATAAATTGTTAGGGTCCCACCCTAACCCCCTTACTTAGGATACTTTATTGATGTATGAGACCACTTTGCTTAATACATCAATAAATGTGGTCTCATACATCCATAAAGTATCATAAGTAAGGGGGTTAGGGTGGGACCCTAACCCCCTTACTTAGGATACGTTATTGATGTATGAGACCACCTTCCTTTAAGGCCCACTAAATAGTTAGTTAATAGTCATTCATTGTAAAAAGGGTCATCTTCATTAATAAGGTACAAATTAGTTAGTAGGCCCTCATTATAAGAGGGTCTGTGGGTAGTTAAGATTCTTTATTGATAGTTCTATATTGAGTAGAAGGTTATGTAGTGTTTTATCAAGACTTTTTATTGTATTTGGATCTTTGTTCTCAGAGGTTGCCCCCTTGAAGAGCCAAGTGAACATAGCTCTATTCTTGAATATCATTGATACAAGAGATCTTTCTTAGGATTTATCTATTTTCTCTTGTGTTATTTGGTTTTGCATGGGTATCCTATTACACTCTATGTGAATACTCTAAAGTTCTAGGGTTATTTACATTAAAAGTGGTTTCAAAGATATTTATTGGGAAATGGGAGAACTTTTTTTCTCTTTTTGCAATTCTTTTACAAAAAAAAACGAGGACGACAACATTCAGATCAAATTATGAAATTTTATGTGCATAATTTGAAAAAACTAGCCATATATTTGAATTCCTCTTGAAAAAATAGCCATAATTGTCCAAAACGGAGTTATCACCTATTTAAAGTCAACATTTTTTACAACCACAAATTTCATAGATTGGATATCTTTTGATAGATGGCACAGATTTTGATTAAACCAATGCTAGTAGATCCAGAGAAGCTATGGATTTCATAATTTGGATCGTAATAGCCAATCCTAGAAGTATAGCAGAAGTTATGATCATTTTACATTTTCAGCTTCAAACGCTACCTTGAAAAATTAAGTTATTTTCTAATGATTTTAATAGATTTTTCTTGGGTCAGCAAGCTAATAAATTTTTGAAGTATAACTACAATCAGAGAAGAATACACACAAGAAATACAAGTAGAATCACATTGTTGGAAACCCTTGTAACACCTATTGGCATGCCTTCAATTAGTATTGCATCAAATTGTACCTATATACAGAATCCCACTTCCACGTATCCTCAAGTATATAGGACGTCCCCTAGGTATACCTGAAACTTGTTTTAGATAAGTTAATTGGTCGTCTTGTTGTTCTAGTACACCAACAACAACACTCAACAAGATCACTCTCTAGTACCTGGGTAATCGAGCTTAGTTAGTGCCTTGAGATATTGGGTCGAGTACCATTGTTGGACCCTGCATGTATATCAAATAGTTATAGCACCTAACACTCATTTTTTGTCAAGACCTAATAACCTTTTTCAATGAGATCGCCTATGGTGGAGCCCTATAAACCACCTCATACCAACTCCCTAAAAAATATGGCTACCCGCTCTATTACTGAAAGATTGGAACACCTGGATGATCAATACATAAATATTACTTGTCAACTTCAACAAATTTAGAAGACCATAACTGGTTGGGATTAGAAGTTGGATAACTTGGAAAAAAGGTGGAATCAGAAGTTGACACCTATGATAGCTCAAGGCATACCATAAGAATAACCTTGGAATGCATATCACATTGAATAACATTAGGAAAAAACTTCTAACTCGATATTATTTAGAAACCCGCAACCCTCTTCGGGTTCTCACAACCATAAACCAATGTATAATAACATATGGCAATATTTTCTTTAGGTGGATCTGAACAAGTTTGATGGGTCACCCAAATGAAACATTGATTCGTCCTCATGATGAAAATTAGGGTGGGGGTCTTGTATTTGGATCTAGAACGATGGAAATGGTGGGAATGTCATAAAAAATCCTATGTGGGCTACATTTCCCGGAGTTAGATTGTTAAATCTATCCATGTGTGTTTCAAGCAAGACAGTCACTATTTGGGGCGGCTTTCCAAGTTACACCAAATAGGTTTAGTTGTAGATTTTATGTCATCCTTTAAGCAATTATCCATCCATACATAAGTTAACATATTATTTATATAAATAATGTTTCATTAGTATCCTCAAGGAGGATATTCGAGCATAATTTAGAATGCATCATCCAACTACCTCATTGGAAGAACCTCATAGGACTTTATAATCATAGATGGTGATCAATGCACAAACCAAAAATCCATCTTTCATTTCCCACACTCAAACTTCCTAGGTTATTATCTCCAACACAACCCCTACTCATCCCTTGAATGTTGTCTCCGGTAGAAATGGAAAACCGCAAAGGCGTGGAATCTACTATAATTGTGATGAAAAATATGCTCCAGATCATAGGTATAAAGAAAAAAACTTTTCCAAATTGATATGACTTCTCCATCCCTGACCGAAAACAAAAATACTAAAGAGACACCAAAGTTATCGGTTGAAGACACTAATACTCTGACTCGGGCATATATCAAACCTCAATTCCATCAAGAAGAACCCTTAATCTCCATACATGCATTATCAGGCATTTCAACTCCACAAACCTTGAAACGTGCGGGCTATATCAAGCACCAAAAATTCCTAGTCCTAGTTGATAGTGGTAGTACTAACAATTTCATTAACAATAGAGTGGCAAAAGAAATCCATTGTTTTGTCCACCTAGTGCACAACTTTCAAATCATGATCACCAATGTAGGTAATGATGAAATGTTTGGGTAGATGTGAAAATTTCAAACTCTAGATGGGAGACTATCAACTCAAAATCCATCTATTTGGCATCGATATGGGGGTTTGTGATATAGCATTGGGGGAAGAATGGCTACACACGTTGGGACTAGACACCATGGATTTCAAGGAACTATACATGAGCTTCACTAAAGAGGGTCAGGAACACACTCTTCAAGGGCTTTAAGTAGGCCTTCTTTAAATAGTCATCTCTCATCATACAGAGAAGTTATTAAAGAAAGGCCACTCTAGCATTATTTCCTAATTTAATGCCATATAGGTTATGGAAAGTCTGAAATAATAAATCCACCCAAACTTGCAGTTGATCCTCAACAAACATCACCATGCCTTTGATGTGGGGCATTGTAATCAAAAGTGAAAATAAATCTTAGATGTGGAACAACCAACACAATGTTTATATTTGAAATGAAACCATAACCTTCATCACATCATCTTAATAGGTCCATATAGAACAAAATCCTTCCTACCCTTTGGATTTGAAATGAAAGAATGACCTCCATCCCATCAAGTTGATATATAACAAAAGCATTCATGTATGTTGTTGTCTATCCAAAATGCTTTGTTATTGATATTGTTTTGTGTTATGATCCAATGCCTTAAAAATAATAAAAGGTCAATGAATTACATCTCACTTCCAAGGTGAAACCTCCTTTTACAATATATCCAATTCAGAATACAATATGAGTTGTGATAAGATGATCATAAGACTAAGTCTCCTTGTTATATAAATAGGGGACAAGGGGTGCATTTATAATGAAAGGGTGCAATGAAAGGTTCTAGCCAACATACAATTATAACGCTAAAAATGTAATAATTCAATATCTAGGGCTTAATAAGAGTTATATACATAACATGGGGCTTTGTCCAGGGCTTAACATTTTTTATTTGATGCTATATACAAATACAAACTCTATTCTAATTACTTTTCAAAAATTACAAAGAATTTTATTCTAATTACTTGAAAAATACGTTAAAACAATTAGAAAGAATTTGGATAACTATAAATTTCAGAGCAATGTACTTCCAACTTGATTTAAAAATACAAAAGATGTCAATCTGGAGCATTACATTGTCACTTAAATTTAAAAATAAAAACATATAGAACATATTGAGTGTGTCCAAATTTTGGACAATAAATGTATGGTCGATCCCTATTCATAAAAATAGAAAAAACGTGTAAAAAGAATGATTACAAAAATAGAAAAAAAAAGATATCGAATATGTGGAATGGGTCCTAATTTTGGTAAAAGGCATGGATACAAGATCACGAGTTATATTTAATTCCACAAACTGAACAAAAATAGTGTTCAATGAAGCTGAAATATCAACCCCTTAATGCATTAAGGGGTATATTAATGTTATTTCAAAGAGCTACATTAGACACTTGCTTGAAGACTAGTTCGAAAAGGTGAATTATAGTGTTAACGACTGACTTGTCAAGTAGGAACTAAAATGGATTAAATTCACCTTTCCCCTATTACTTAGGGACTATAATATTCCCAACAAATTGTGCTTGAACATGATCGAGAAAAAATCATTTTACCACCTTCAACTAAATAAATTGATTTTAAAACACCCATTGTAAACCTTCAACTAAATTAATTAATTTTAAAACACCCATTGTAACAAAGGTACTCTTCAATTAAATATGAACTTTAATGGAGAGTTTGACATTACAAGTCTCTCTTCACTATTTATTGAACTATGACATCTAAAGATATATCTCTATGGGTTATGAATTTACAAACTTAAAAAATTGTAGATGTTCTAACATACCATTCTTTGTACTTCCAGCATTAACACCATGAGTTTTACTTCTTCAAAAAATGAATGCCAATAAAATAGAGTGAACAAACAGATAATTTATTGTTTAAATTATTACATACATAACAACTTGAAAAGTATTTGTGGCCACACAAATCTCATTTAAAACCCCTTATGGCATAATTAATTTTGAAATTTTCTAAGTGCAACAAGAACCTATTAGTTTTGATTGTCAAAGTGTGTAATAAATGGTAATTCGTTTTTCGAAAACATTTTGATAATTCTAAGTATGTATAATTTACTACTCAATATCAATATATTGTTTTATTTCTAATTTATTACTTTGTGCTTTAGTCTTTCATAACGTGAATCTACAATCTACAATTTGACAAAATAAATATCTTATTTGTATTTGAAATATTAAATGATAATATAAATTCTCGAGTAAACACTTGTTTGTGTCAAAGAAATGTAAATTTCAAATTTTTAAACAAATGTTAAAATATTTATTTAACCCTTAATAAAAAATGTTAGATAGAAAAGATTCAAACTTCAAATCTAAACCAATATCAAAACGATTATTTTAATTTGTTAACCAACCGACCACATTATCTGCCTACATCAAATCTTGCATCATCATAATATTATGATTACTTCAGATAGTAAGTCATGCTCGTTGCATTTTTTATGACATAAATTGTTAGGGCCCTACCCTAACCACCTTACCAAGGATACTTTATTGATGTATGAAGCCACCTTCCTTAAATAAGGCCCACTGAATAGTTAGTTAATATGATCTAGGTGGATATTGGTGGCCACCTACCTATTCCAACTGGCTCCTCTTGATAGCTTTTAGTTCAACACATTCGTCTGTAATCCTTTGTAATTGTGGGTTCTACACTTCTGGGGTTGTCTGAAACCCTACACAGCTTCCAAGGGGATATTGGTGGCCACCCACCTAATCCAACTGGCTTATTTTGGAAGTTGTCATGTCAGTACATCTTTTTGTACTTCCAGGGCAGTTTTGGGGCCCTAAACTGTGTTTTTTTGGCTTGCCATAGTTAAACTATAGACAAAGTCAAAGTTTGACGACATAGTGTAGTTCTCGAAAAGACCTTTCCAAGGGGCTATCACGCGCCTAAAACGGAGGTCATATGCAAAAGTTACAACCCCGAGAAGTTGAGGTACCAACTTACCCATCGGGGCCCACATAACTTTTGGCGTTTCATCTCCTAAGGTTAGGTTTTTGGATTTCTAGGGTTTTGGCACTCGTGAGTAATGTTTAAAAGGCCTCCGGAGCCTAATTTTAATCAGTCTGCTCAGACGGATGCGCATAGCAGCCACATCTCTTCTCAGAGATAGTTACCACCATTCGAGCAAGTTGCTTTCAGTTCTGCATTTTTACAGTTTCATCCTATTTTATTTATTCAGTAGAAGTTATTGTTCACTAGATATTTTTTGTTGTTCTTCATATCTCTTTGTTATTGTATTCAATCTGTTATTCCTTTTGTTCCGCTCATAAATCTGGATTAGTGGTATCAGAGCGGTCTGCTCTTCATTTGTTTTTCTTCGTGCATGTCCTCGACAAGATCTGGGTACAAGAAGTTGGTATTCGAACCAATCGAGCCTTTTCAAGATCGGCCACACCGAGCCCAACAACAACCCATGGGGGACGAGAAGAAAGATAATGGAGCAGGAGATCCTTTTTAAATGTTGCTTGAGGAAGCCCTTACACGACAAACGAACAAAATGATGGACAACTTTGTACAGATCCTTCGACGGTCGTCCACGGGAGATGCATCTTCATCAAGCGGCCTTGCAACCCCCTTCAAGGTACAAGTAAATTTTGATATTCCATTATTTGAAGGACTGATAGATGCATATGTTGTAGATAAATGGTTGAATATGCTCGAAGGGTATTTTTTCGGTCCACAATTTTTTCGACAGGGAAAAGATTACTTTTGCACTCCTCAAGATCGTCCCCCATGTTAAGGATTGGTGGGATACTTACTCTAAGCAAAGGGCCATAGAGGAATCTGCAATATTTGTGGTTGCCCCCACATGGGATTCCTTCAGGGATGCCATTAAAGAACAGTACTACCCTGTTGGAAGCTACGAGGACCAGTACACAAGATGGACCACGCTGTGTTAGTAAAGGGACCATACAGTACCAAATTTCACCAATATTTTCCATACCCTAAGCACCAAATTGGGTATCAAAGACTCTAAAAAACATCTGGTGCTCAAATACTGCGGTTGTGTGCATAGATACATTCAAATAGAAATGGATTTTCTGGACATCGCATCATTAGGTGCAACTTATAGATATGCGTTCAAGACCGAACAAAAATTTAAGCAGAAGAGGCGAGAGTTTGGATCTACAAACTCCTCACAGTCGAAGCAGGGCAAAGGCGGCCCCAACCCACAAAACAAGGGACAGAGCAAAGATGGTCACTCTCAGGACAAATAGTCCAAGCCGCAACCCAAGAAGGGTAATGAGAAGTCAAAGAAGGACACCGGAAAATGATGTGACTACCATAAAATCCCTTGGCAAGACACAGAAGAATGTCTCTCCAAGAAGTCATTGGTGGTCGAGTTGAAAGCTTCCAAGTCAGAGGTAGATTCTGACACTTAATCAAATCCAGAAAGTGGGAAGCAGATCATCGATGTCGAACCTAGTGCCACTGTCGCTACCACCAAAGTCCAACCAAGCGAACCAGAAGAACCAGAGGAAGGGGAATGCCTCTTTCACTCACAGATGTGGGTAAAGGGGACTCCGTTGCATTTCATTGTCAGTAGAGGCATTCAGAAGAATATGATTTCAGCAGAGGTCGTCAAGCGGTTGGACCTGTCGATAACACCGCACCTACAGTCCTACACCATCAGCTGGCTTCACCAAGGACGAGATCTTTGTGTCAGCCAACAGTGGTGTCTTCCCTATAGCATCAAGCCCTTCAAAGATGAGGTATTGTGTGATATTGCTCCCCTTGAAGTTTATGATGTTCTTTTAGGCCATCCATATTTTTGGAAGCGACATGATGTGTATGAGTCTAGACCCCACTGTGTTATTGTTACTTTGGGTAGACAATTGTCTAGGATACCAGAGGTAGCTCCGCCTACCGCTATTTATTTAATCTCTACTAAGCAATGCAGTAAGTTCATTTCACAGACCGGGAAGTTCATCTTCTTTGTGATCCATGCTCACAGTAAGAAGAAGCTCGCTACCACATCTGTGACCTCTACACAGAGCCTCTCTTTGCAGTAGAAGCAAGTGGATGGGATCATGGAAGAGTACAGAGACATATTCTCCTCACCCATCGGGGTACCAACACACTGCCAATTCAAGCATCCAATTGATCTAACCCTCGGTGCATCACTTCCTAATGGACCAGTCTATCATTGCTCGTTGGTGGAAAATGATGAAATCAAGCGCCAGATCCAAGAGTTGCTTCAAAAAAGGCACATCCGACCCAGCTCCACCTCTTGTGGAAGCTCGATTGTGTTGGTGCAGAAGAAATATGAGACATGGATTCTATGCATTGATTACAGAGCATTAAACAAAATCATAGTCATGAACTGATACCTAATTCCATGAATTGATGAACTTCTTAACCAACTCAAGGGGGAAAAGTTCTTCAGCAATATTTACCTAAAGTCTAGCTACCACTAGGTTCTCATCAAACCAACTAATGTATGGAAGACAACTTTCAAATCTAAAGAAGGTATCTTTGAATGGTTGGTTATGCCCCTTGGCTTAACAAATGTGTCAGCAACTTTCATGAGATTGATGGATGATGTATTGAGACCCTTCACCAACTCTTTTGTGGTGGTATATCTGGATGACATCCTCATCTTCAGTAGAATTTGGGAGGAGCACATGCAGCATATTCAGCAGGTTTTGGGCACTCTACGGTAGCACAAGCTGTATGCCAACTTGGGAAAATGCTCCTTTGGCATGAACGGGGTCCAATACTTGGGCTACATTGTTGATGAGCATGGGGTAAATGTGGATCCAACTAAGATCCAAGTCATTCGTGATTGGCCACCCCCGACCACACTAATCAAGCTTTGGAGCTTCTTGGGACTTGCCAACTTCTACCGAAGGTTTGTGTTGGGATTATCCCATATTGCATGGGTACTCATCTAAGTAACCAAGGGTGGTGACAAGGAAAATTTTGTATGGGGGCAGGAACAACAACAAGCATTTGATGATATGAAGCATCGCTTGTGCTCAGCTCCAGTACTCTCCTTACCTAATCTGCAACAATTGTACAAGATTAAGACTGATGCCTCTGACTACATTGTCGAAGTAGTTCTCACTTAGCATGGTCATCCAATAGCATACCATAGTGAGACACTCTTAGATACTGTCCGGAAATACCCCACCTATGACAAAGAAATTTATTCCATTGTGCAAGCATGTCGTCAATGGAAACATTACATTCTGGGAAAGGAGACAATCATCCACATTGATCACAAGCCTTTGCAATTCAAACAAACACAAGGAAAGTTGCAGAATGACCGCCATCAAAAGTGGTCCACATACCTATAACAATTCCATCTCAACATCAAGTATAAAACAAGAAGCACAAATCGTTTCATTGCCTGCCTCAGTTTCCCTCCCGTTGTTGCACTCACCACAGTGCTCCATTCCTATCAGCATGAGGCATTTGAGTGGCTGCAACTTTATCAGTGTGACCCTGAATTCACCACCACCTATCATCTCTTGGGTACAAGAGAAAATGTCATCGATTTTCACATCCAAGATGGATTGTTATGCCATCTGGGCCACCTCTCTGTTCCCACAAGAGAGCATCCAACACTGATTTGGGAGGCTCACTACAGTCGAATGGCAGGACATTTTGGCGTGGACAAAATTTTGGTTGTTCTACAAAAACATTTTTATTGGCCAAAACTTCGACAAGACGTCAGCAAGTATATCATATCTTTCACTACATGTGCCATTTCCAAGTTAGCCATCAAGAAGCAAGGATTATACACCCCTCTTCCTACTCCCAAGAGGCCTTGGGAATTCATCTTGATGGATTACATGTCTAGCATTTCGTCCACCAAGCACGACAATGATTGTGAATTTCTGGTGGTTGATCGGTTTTTGAAGATTACCATTCTTGCATCCTGTAAGAAGAGCATCACAGTGACAGATACTGCCAAGCTCTTCTTCAAATGGGTGTGGGTCCATTTTGGGATACCATGGACCATCACCTCAGATCAGGACAATAGGTTCCTCAACACATTTTGGTCGAGTCGTTGGTCAT
This sequence comes from Picea engelmannii, assembly GCA_009831015.1. Classification (NCBI taxonomy): domain Eukaryota; kingdom Viridiplantae; phylum Streptophyta; class Pinopsida; order Pinales; family Pinaceae; genus Picea; species Picea engelmannii. The sequence continues at coordinate 346,167 of ML780731.1, forward strand.
TGTTGGAAACCAAGCTCACTAAATCCACTACTTTCCACCCCCAAACCGATGGCCAGAAAGAGGTTGTCAATCGGATGATTGTGCACCTCTTGTGCATGTCCAAATCTAAGCATCTGCATACATGGGATGAGAGTCTTCCCTATGTTCAGCATAGCTATAACAGAGATCTCCATAGCTCCATTGGCCATATCCCATTTCAGGTGGGCCTGGGATTCCAACCCTTGGGTCCCATTGATGTTGCACTCCCTCTTGCAACCATACAGGAAGAATCTTCCCATGTTTATTCCGAGGCCGACAAAGCCACCAGATTCTTTGAGTGGATTCAACACATCCGCCAACAGGTCCATGAGATTTTGTAGAAATCCAATTCTAAGTACAAGCAGCACCATGATCAACATTAGGTACCACACCAGTTTTAGGTGGGAGACAAGGTTTGGTTACATTTGCAAAAAGAGTGCCTTACAGAGCCCCATCGAAATCTCTGTCCACTTCTCTATGGGCCTTACACTATCACCAAGGTTGTGGGTAGTAATTATTTTGAGCTCAACACTCCACCCTTCCTTGGCTTGCACCCAGTTGTCAATGTGGACCTCCTTCGGACATATATTCCACCATTATTGGACACCTCAGAGATATCATAATAGTTGACACCAACAAAGCTCAACCCTGATTGCATGGAACAGGAATACACTGATCAGATAGTGGACACACAGGTCAAGGGCACTCGCCAGCAGAGGATCCAACTGTATTGGGTTGTCAAGGCAGGGCAACTTCTACACTAAGGAAAGTGGGTCACTCGGGGCCAAATTCATTGAACGTTTCCTCACCTGATGGGATCACTCGACGCAATGGATACCATTTCTTCTTAAGGCGGGAGGACTAATCCAGGTGGATATTGGTTTCCACCCACCTATTCCAACTGGCTCCTCTTGACATTTTTTAGTTCGGCACGTTCTTTTGTAATCCTTTGTAATTATGGGTTCTACACTTTCGGGGTTGTCTGAAGCCCTACATAGCTTCCAGGTGGATATTGGTGGTTGTCCACCTAATCCAACTGACTTATTTTGGAAGTTTTCATCTCAATACATCTTTTTGTACTTCTAGAGCTGTTTTGGGGCCCTAAACAGTGTTTTTTTGGCTTTCCACAGTCAAACTGCAAATGAAGTCAAAGTTTGACGGCATGATGTGTAGTTCTTGAATATACATTTTCAATGGGATATCACACACCTAAAACAGAGGTCATATGCAAAAGTTACGACCTCGGGAAGTTGAGGTACCAACTTACCCATCAGGCCCACATAACTTTTGGCGTTTCATCTCCTAGGATTAGGTTTTTGGATGTCTATGGTTTTGGCATTCATGAGTAATGTTAAAAAGGCCTGTGGAGTCTCAATGTAATCATTCTTCTCAGACGTATGTGCATAGTAGTCACATATCTTCTCATAGATAGCTACCACCATTCGAGCAAGTTGTTTTCAGTTCTGCAGTTTTACAATTTCAACCTATTTTATTTATTCAACGGAAGCTATTGTTCACTGGATATTTGTTATTGTTCTTTGTGTCTATGTGTTATTGTATTTAGATTTTTATTCCTTTCATTCCACTCATAAATCTGGATCATAATATTAACCCATTGTAAAAAGGGTCATCTTCATTAATAAGGTCCAAATTAGTTAGTAGGCCCTCATTATAAGTGGGCCCATGGGTAGTTAAGATTATTTTTTGATGGTTATATATTGAGTAGAAGGTTATATAATGTTTTGTCAAGACTTCTTATTGTATTTCGAGATTTTCTCTCGTAGGTTTCCCTCTTGAAGAGGCAACTGAACATAGCTCTCTATTCTTGAATATCATTAATACAAGAGATATTTCTAAGGGTTTATCTATTTTATCTTGTGTTATTTGGCTTTTCATGGGTATTATATTACACTCTATGTGATTGCTTTGAATTTATAGGGTTATTTACATTATAAGTGGTTTTAGAGCTCTTTCTTGGGCCAAAAATGGGAGAAAGTTTTTTCTCCTTTTGCAAATGTTTTATGGAAAAAAGAGAACAATAACATTCAAATTGATTTATGAAATTTTGTGTGCATAATTTGACAAAACTACCACATATCTGAATTCCTTTGAAAAAAAACACTCAAGTTCAAAAAACAATTGTCCAAAACGAAGTTCGGGAAATGCAGTTATCACTAATTTAAAATCAGAATTTTTATGGTTTTTTCCAATGATGGCTATGAATTTCACATATTGGATATCTTTTGATAGAGTGCATCGATTTCAATAAAATCAATGCTAGTAGATCCGTAGAAGATACGGAATTTCATAATTGGGATCATAATAGCCAATTCGATAAGTATAGCAAAAGTTATGATCATTTTACATTTTCAACCTCAAACCCTTCCTTGAAAAAGTAAGTTATTTTTCGATGATTTTAAAAGATTTTCCTTGGGTCAGCAAGCTCCTAATTTAAAAAAAATATATTTTAGATATGTCTTCCAATGTCTTTAAATAACATAATGATATGTCATTCAATGAGTAAAACTACAGTCATAGAGGAATACACACAAAAAATACAAGTGGAATCACATTATTGGAAACTAACACTTATTGATACGCCTTTGTGTAGTACCACATCAAATTGTACCTGTATATGGAATATCACTTCCACATACCCTTAGGTATATAGGAAGTCCCCTAGGTATACCTGAAACTAAATTTAAATAATTTAATCGGTCATCTTGTTGCTATAGTACACCAAGAACAACACTCGGGGAGATCACTCTCTAGTACCTAGGTAGTCGATTAGTATGGATAAGGGAACAATTGAGCCTCCTTAGTTATTGCCATGAGATGTTGTTCTAAGTACTATTATTGGACCTCCCATGTATACCAGAGAGCTATATCACCTTACACTCCTTTGTCATCATGACCCAGTAACCTTTTTTAGTGAGCTCAGCTATAGTGGAGCCCTATAAACCAACTCATACCAACTAGGAAAATATGGCCACCCACTCTACTATCGGTCGATTGGATCACCTGGATGCTCAATACACAAATCTAATTTCTAGCTTCATCAAATTCAGCAGACCATGAGTGATTGGAATTAGAAGTTGGATTACAAGTTGGATAGCCTGGAAAAAAGGTTGAATGAGAAGTTGGCACCTATGATAGCTCAAGGTATACCATAAGAATAACCGTAGAATTCATAGCACATTGAGTCACACCATGAAGAAACTTCTAACTTAGGATTATTTAGAAACTTGCAACCCACTTTGGGTCCTCATAACCATAAACCAATGGATAATAACATATGGCACTATTTTCCTAAGGTGGACTTGAACAAGTTTGATGGTTCTAACCTGTCAAGATGGTTCACCCAGATGGAACATTATTCATCCTCATGATGAAACTTAGGGTGGGGGTCTTGTATCTGGATCTGGAATGATGGAAATGGTGGGAATGGCATGAAAAAGCCTATGTGGGATACATTTCCTAGAGTCAGTTTGTTAAATATATCCATGTGTGTTTCAAGAAAGACAATCACTATTTGGGGTGGATTACCAAGTTACACCAAATAGGATTAGTCATAGACTTTATGTCATCCTTGGAGAAATTATCCATCCGTACAGAGAACTTAACATATTTTTTCTACAAATATTGTTTCATTAGTGGCCTCAAGGAGGATATTTGAGAATAATTCAGAATGCAACATCCAACAACTACCTCATTGTAAGGGCCTCATAGGAATTTAGAAGCATAGACAGTGATCGATGCACAAACCAAAAATCCCTCTTTCATTTCCCACACTCACCCTTCTTAGCTTAATTCCTCCAACACAACCCCTACTCATCCCTTGAAAGTGAAAAGGTTGTCTCCAATAGAAATGGCAGACCGCAAAGGCATGGACTCTGCTATAATTGTGATGAAAAATATGCTCTATATCATAGGTATAAAGAATAAAAATTGTTCCAAATTGATATGACCACTCCATCCCTAATTGAAGACATAACTACCGAAGAGACACCAGATTTATCGGTTGAAGACACTAACACTCTGACTCATGTAGACACCAAACTTCATTTCCCTCAAGAAGAACCCTTATTCTCCCTACATTCATTATTGGGCATTTCAACTCCACAAACCTTGAAACTTACAGGCTACATCAAGCGCCAAAAATTCATAGTCCCGGTTGACAATGGAAGTACTAAGAATTTCATTAACAATAGAGTGGTAGAAGAAACCCATTGTTTTTTCCACCTAGTGAACAACTTTCAAATCATGATTGCCAATGGAGGTATAATGAAATATAGGGGTAGATGTGAAAATTACAAACACGTGATGGGAGACTATCATCTCAAAACCCATCTATTTTCCATGGATATGGGGGGTTGTGATATAGTATTGGGGGTAAAATGGCTACGCATGTTGGCACCAACCACCTTGAATTTCAAGGAACTATATATGAGATTCACTAAAGAAGGTCAAGAGAACACCCTTCGAGGGCTTCGAGTAGGCCCTCCTGGAATAGTCATCTCTCATCATATGGAGAATTTATTAAACAAAGGCCACTCTAGAATTATTTCCCAATTTAATTCCATATAGGTTATGGAAATTTGTACACAAGAAATCCACCCAAAGTTGCAGTCGATCCTCAAAAAACATCATCAAGTCTTTGAGACACCAAATGGTTTACCCCCTTATTGTGGATAGCACGACCATGTTATTCCCCTTATTCTAGGAAGTTGACCGCCAAATGTACATCCTTATCAACACCCTTTTTCACAAAATAATGAAATAGAAAAGTTTATTCAGGAACTGTTGGAGGTGTGGGTCATATGTCCCAATACAAGCCCTTACTCGTCACCAGTAGTCGGTGTTAGATAAGGAAGGAACTTGGTGCATGTGTCCTGATTTTAAGGCTCTCAATAAGTTGATGATGAAGGACAAATTACCTATCTCAATTATTGACGATATCCTAGATGAACTTCATAGAGCCAAGTTTTTCACTAAGCTTGATATGCATTTAGGCTACCACCAAATTAGGATGAACAAGACATACATCCCTAAGATAGCATTCTAGAAACATGATGGTCATTATGAGTTTCTAGTGATGCATTTAGGTCTTTGTAATTCTCCATCCAGTTCCCAAAGCCTCATGAATAATATTTTCAAACCCTTCCTACACAA
>ML780731.1:369716-397219 GCA_009831015.1 Picea engelmannii
TTCTATGTGGTTCATGTTTTCTCCCATTAATTGTTCCACAGTAATTTATGGTTGTTCACCTTTGAGTTCTTCTTCGGGTTCAACAAGGAAACGCGCAGCTCTACTCAAAGGTATTGGGACTTCTTGTAAAGAAATCTCAATGAGGTCTTCTATGGATTTAACGTAAAAATAAAGATCTGTGTTGGGACGTTCTACAAGGGTTTATTTCATCCTAGGGAGTTCAGAGGATATAGGTAGTTTCCCAGGTAGTTTTGCATAAGCATGTCTAATTCTACAGGTTTTGTGAAGCTCTTCTCATGGTATACGAAACCAAGTCTCAGTATGTATTTCATGACTACCAGAAGCACTTCTGAAGTTATCCTTTGAGTCTTCGTAGATAACTTCTTGTTCAAACTCAACTCGAGGGAACAAGGTATGTTGGGGGTTGGGATTACTTGTTGAAAACTAATTTCGATTATTGTTTAATTCATGTATATAAGCCATAAAATATGCCCTCCTTCTAGCACCAATTCGGTTGACAAGTATGAATTCTCCCAACAATAGCAAGGGGTACTCCCTGGTATACAGTCCCAACTAGACTATACATTGTTTGAATTAAGAGTCCCATCCATAATTTGGCCCGGCTGCCATTGTTTCTATATTTTGGTTTTTCTTACCGGTTACGGTCCGATGTACCGGTGGGGGCAGATGGATGATGGAATGCAATGAAAATATGTATATGAAGAACATGTATGTAAGGAAAACTAATCTATTACTAATCTATGCTAACCTACCCTATCTAGGATAACACTAGAGTAACGGATGAGTTATAAATGCAACCAAAATATTACACAACTTTTATACAATTAGCTGCAACAAAGGAAAATATTGGAGACAAGTGCATACAAACATATATAATTAGATTAATCTAGATCACAACAACATATACAATAATAACTCACAAATATCAAGGCATTGAAATATTCAAAGAAATATCAATAACTGCAGAATGACAAATATTGTATAAGAATCAGTCTACAACAAACAAGCATTCTTACAGTCCATAGAAATAGTAGTTATCTTCACTTGAAGTAGTTCAAATATCTTATCCGTTTGTTTTCCCTCATGGCTTCTCAATATTAGTTAACAAAGTATGTGTTCTTGAAAAAGTTATTGGGTCTATACAATGCTTGAAAAGCCAAAAAGTCCTTTTCAAATGAGCTTCTATCCTATTTTATACAAAAATTAGTAACTCCCATGTGTCATTTCATCTTCTTCTTGAAGAGGCATTTACAAAATGGTTCATCTTCTCTTCTCTAATGACAATTGTACAGCAAGGGACGAAATTTATAGTAGTTAAGAAAAGGACGAAATAAAGGGCATGTGTTATGTCTTTTTCCTATGAACTTTTTCTTCTGAGGTAGGCCATCCAAACTTCCAACTAGTTATAGAGTGATTCGATCCTCATGTATGTTAGCTTCTCTAATGTTGCATTTTTCAGAGAAATACTATCATCGATGGTGCTCATATCCTTCTCTAAATTTTTCATGAAAGAGTGCACCATCGTATGAAGCTTAACTGGTTGTAGCAGATGTTGATCAATAAGGTTGGTGGAGACAAAGGTAGTTGCTTCAGCTATTTGTTTCCTTCAATTTTTTCTATCCTGGACTACATTTACCATTTCTATCCTAGACTACTAGGTTCTTTCCAAGCTCATCTAACCTTGGGAGACGGTCATTTCTGATCAACTTCTGAGCATCTTTATGTATCCTTGAACATACTACCATAGATTTGGTTACTTCTTGATCAGCTCTATGTCCTATCTGTTGGCAGTGATCTAATGCGTACAAATCAATCTTCCTCCCAGATTTTGACGGCCTATATAACTCAGGAGGTGCATCAGGATTCTCCTCTATCCATCTATCTATGTCATCTATACCTTCATGGATAGTGTATTAATGTGTCAGCTTCATTTGTATCCAGTTTTTTTGGTCGATGACTACTGCAGCCTCATCTTGGAAAAGGTGTAGATGAGCATGCATGTCAATAATGGAAACTTCTAAGTCATTCCTAAATTTATCAGCATTCACTTTGAAGCTTTGGAGGCTTCTTTCATCAACCTTTATCAATTCAATCTTTTCCTCGAGTTCCCTGATCCTTAACTCTTTCTCTTCATTTTGTTTTCATAACCACTGTATGTTATCTATATTAGCATCCATGAATGCGGAACCGGCTCTAGTTGTTGCCACATGATCCTTTCTAACATCTCTTGTGACTAGTACTTGAGTGGCTACAAATATAGGGGCACCTTTTGTCACCGACATCTCCTTAACTCATTCTCACACAATCCTACCAGTATTATGGTCATACATGAAGCTTCTAAGATCTGGCACTTCAATTGGTTGGAATGGCTCCCAAAGTCCAAGGCCCAAATCATTGCATGTTGTATCTTCCTATGTGTCTGCGGTAGCTGTTCCTAGGATATCTATGTCCATGGGGTGTGTTTCATCCCCTCTGCTTTCTGCATTTTTATTTTTCCTCTCTTCCTCAACATCTTTGACGGTCGCTTCCTTCACTACTTTCTCTAATAGTTTTGTTGCTACTCTTGTTTCTTCTGTTAGCTCCTTTTCTCTTTCTGTAGAAACTTTCGCTTCAGCTTCATCTTTGGATTTTTCTTTGTCGGCCTCAACCTTTTGTTTCTTCTTGGATTCATTCTTCTTTTTTAATACCTTTTCTTTATCTCTCCTCCCTTTATCTACTGGTGTTTCTTCCTCCTCGATAGATCGTGAATGATTTGAGATAGAGATGGGAGAAGATCTCCCAGCTTCGTCTTGTTCTAATTCTTTTCTGGTCGCCTATCTTGTTGCTTCTTCATCAATGATACTTCCCTTTGGTTGGCCACGCTTGTTGGAAATGAACTCGTCGTATGTTCTGGAATTTTGATGCACTTCCTCTTCTTCCCAAATCTCAGTAGTATATTCATAAGGGAGCCCGATACTATTGAAGTGTTCCCTTATGATATTTCTAAGATCATGTCTTACGAATATCTCTTCTCCAAATCAATAAGAAATAAATATGTCTAGTATGCTTGGGCTTGTTTGGTATTCTCGAAGAAATAGTTGTCGACGTATAAAGGTAATGAGGGCCATATCACTTTCTTAAACATGTACAACATTCCTCCAACCCCATGTATAATAGTTTGGTATGCTACTTCCTGAAGGACTAGTTTGTCGGGTACAAATCGTGGAAGTAGATGACGTGAATTCATCGTACCATATATCCTTATATAAGTGTCATGCTCCATTAGATACCAGTCCATGAACCTTCTTATGACTGTTGTGGCTTTGTCTATCATACAAGGGGGAGTGGTGCAAAAGATGAAATCATATAAATGAGAAAGGAAGTGCTCGCAAATTCTTTGGTATTTTGTACAATATTTGTGCTCCCATATCACTTTGAAACAGATGTGGATTTAGGTGTCGGCTAGCAACCAAGTCCACCCCATGTTTGGAGACTTGTGGGCTATGTACATTATGTCCAAGAGGTACGAGGACATATGGAAACTAGGAAATGTTCCTGGTTGTTCTTGCATTACTTTAGAGATGGCAATAGTAGGATTTTTAGACAATATATCTGCCCAGTTGAATTTTTAGACAGTATTTCAGCGTGTATTCAAATTCATTGAGGAGCTTGTTATCCAGTCTTTTATTACCTTCTTCCATGTGATAACATTTAGCTAGAAATTCTGGTCGAAATGAAGCAATAGGTTCCTTTCGTGCATTGCAGACATATCGACTATTTATATCAATGTTATTCAAAATCCATGATATGGTGTCTTCGGATGGGAATATCGATGGGTGTGTTTCCACCATGAAGATCCCTGATTTTATGGCATTCTTGAACACCTAGAGTTCATATGGCTCTTCCTCTTTTGTAGAGAAATTTGACTTCTTAAACATGTAGTACACTTCTCCACATCTCATAGTCTCTCCATCCTTTTCTATAAGTCCAGATGTATCGTCATGTGTATCCCTGACAATATCTACCTCTTATGTTTGTTGGGAGTTGCCAAAGGCTTCAACTCTGAATGCTTTTTCTGTCATCTTCTTCCTCGGTTACATGTTTGTACCTACCAAAAAGATAAGTTTAGGACATAATAACAAGATGTGATATACTAGTTTAAGTGAATCTAACAATATTGAAAGTAGACAATGCTTAAGCACATTGGTCAAAATTCGGAGGTGAAAAGCTAGGTATTAGGCTTGAAAATCAAAATTGGAGGCCGAGGAGTTAACTTCTCTGATACAGATCGGAGAATTTATTATTAATTGCTTCGATAAAGTGGAAGAAGGTTGAAAGAGTGGCGATTGAAAGAGTTAAGTACAATTCCTATGATTGCATCGGAGCAGTTAGTAAGAACTCCTCCAATGAGGTCGAAGGAGTTAATCCCAAGCTCCCCGATGGGTCATCAGAGGACTTATAATAAGTCTCATAGTAAATATAGGAGCACTTGAAATTAACTCCTCTAATCATATCAGAGGAGTTTAAAGTAACTCCTTTGATATGGTCGGAAGGGTTGTTTTCAAGTACTCCGAGTTGAAAGGAAGAAAAACCTTCAACTCTCCCAAACACATCGGAGGAGTTAGTAATAACTGCTCCGATGTATTTGGAGAATTTAGTTTTAAAGTTTTTGATCGTTTAAAATTAGGGATTTTCTCCAAGTGAAGTATGGTGATTTTGGGAGAGATCAAGAAAGGGTTTGGAGGTTGGGGGATTCCCTTGGAACCTTTCTGATTGAAAACTATGATTTGTAGGGTAAACCTTAGGGCTTGAATGGATCGGTTGTTAGGATGGCAATAAGAGTTGTTACGATGAAAAATATAGGGCCGAATGTACACTGGTTAAGGGATTAACAAAAAGTGAGGTGGCAAGGGGGAAAAAAGTTATCCGGTTAGGGTAATGAAATAAGAACCAAATTGAGAGTTAACAAATTAAAAGGAGACCTAACCTTAACCTTAAACAAGAAGGCAAGATGCCCTTACCTGGAACCTGATGCCACGTGGTGAGTGGGGATAGGTGGTAATCTTGAACGGGGTAGATCATTGCATTTTGACTTAGGGTCTATTTTCTCAATTACTCACAATCGAATAAGAATAATATGAACTCATTTTGTTTATATAGCCAAAAGGCCATTTTTTGGCATTAAATGCAGTAGGCGGGGCTAGTGTGGTCATAGGGTCGGAGACAAAGGTCTCTGATAATATCGGAAACAATCAGAGGAACTCCACCGATGTGTTCGAAGGAGTTAGAGTTAAATCCTCTGAACACATCGAAGGAGTTTCCTCTAACTTGTGTGATTTCATATCAGGGTAGAAGAAAGTAACTTTTCCGAACTATTAGGAGAAGTTGGAAGAAAATCCTCTGAACTATTCAGAGAAGTTGGAAGAAACTCCTCTGAATTGTTCGGATAATTTGGAAGAAACTCCTCCTAACTATTCAGAGAAGTTGGAAGAAACTCCTCCGAACTATTCGAAGAAGTTGGAATAAACTCCTTCGAACTGTTCGGAAAAGTTAGAAGAAATTTTGTCGATTTCAAATTTGGATTTCAACACCAAGTATTGATGATTTTTTTCAAGTAAACACATGGGTTTTATAAGTATTTTGAGGTGGAGAGGGAGAATTATGATTATTTCTCTTAGGCTCAAAAGATAAGGCGCTCCATTTTCTATGGAGTTAAGCAAGATCAAACAGAAAATGGAGGGTTATAGTGCCGGTCACAACACAACTTCAAGCAGATCCCAACCTACTTGAAGGATATACATGGAAACAATATATATTATTTTATAAAGGGTGCATTGTTATAGAAAAATATTTGGCATTAAAAAAATGAGTCTTATAAGATCCACATTCATCACCGATAGTAGGTGACTCTGGTTTTCACAAAATCTTTGAAAGAACTAAGAACTCATTCTTCTGGGAAGAAATGAAAACATATATCCATTATTTCACAGTATCCTATGACATTATCCAAAGGAACAAGGGAGATATGGTGATAATTATAGGGGCATTTCAACCACTACCAATCCCATCATATATCTAGACCAACATCTCAATAGATTTTATCATGGGACTCCCAAAAGTGGGTAAGAAATCAGTCATCAAGGTGGTCATCAACCACATTTTTATTTCCTATTGTTGGTTGTGGAGCCTGATGATCTTCCTGATTCAGAGGTCTTTGTTTTCAGCCGTGTTTATACCCCATGAAGACTTTACACCCTGGAATTATGTACACTCCTCCACATGGGGGAGTGCAGTGGGGTTACCCCCCCTGCGGGGTCCAGGGGAAAGCGAGGGTTCATGGGACATCGTTGCCCAATGCGGGTTCGGGGACGAAGCCCCCAAAGGAAAAATTGCCTTGAAAATGTATATTGTAATTTCATAGTAAATCTAGACCGTTCATTATAAGGTTGTAGATCTGACGGTAGAAGTTATGTTAAGGATTTTTTCCCTAGAAGGAAACCCCCTTTTATGAGGGAAATGTATTGCGGCTATGGATCATTGTGAATATTGTATTCTGGGAGAGGATACTGTGAGAGAAAGAAGAGGTAGTTGTAGCGAGTGTGTTGTAGGTTGTATCCCTTCATTTGCTGGATAATAATAAAGGAAGAACCTGGCAATTTCTCTGGTGGACGTAACCCACACTGGGTGAACCACGTATATTTGTGTCTCTATTGTATTATGTAACTTTTGTGTTTTATTTCCACATTTTTTTATTTTATTTCTCCGCAATCCAATTTTTTTAACAGTTGGTATTAGAGTGAAAGGTAACTCACATGAAAAGAGGGTTCTTGATTTGAGTGGGAGAAATGGCAGAAGATGGAAAGTTTAGGGTCGAGAAATTTAACGGCCAAAACTACCAGTTATGGAAGATGCAAATGGAATATTATTTATATCATAAGGATCTATTCCTACCATTGGGTGGAATAGCAAAGAATTTGACGGCCATGAAGGACAAAGAATGGGAGGTTCTTGACAAAAAGGCACTAGGAACGATACGACTGAGACTGGTAGCATTGGTGTGGCTTTCGATATTTCAAAAGAAAAGACAATGAAGGAGATGATGGGCGCATTGGCTAAACTGTATGAAAAACCCTCGGCGTCCAATAAGGTATTTCTAGATATAATTTTCGAGATTAACTGCGTAGAGTAAGTCATTTATCTATGACCCATATCCATGAGTATTAGTCGCAACTGACCAATAATTCTCATGATTTGAATAGTCCACTTAGAACTCATTGCATCGGGTGATGCTCACAGGGGTGAATAAGCGGGATTGAAACCAACGAAATGAATCACATAGCATCAATCATCACTTCCGGGGCTTGCACCCGGTAACCAGGACTTCCCAGGTGGTCACCCATCCCAATATGCCTCTGGCTCAAGTGCGCTTAACTATGGATTTTTCCCCACAATCAAGCTCACTTAGCTTTCTACCCCATTTGCAAAACCCTAGAAATTATTGTGCCTTATGAACTATTGGTCAGTTGTGACTAATACTCATGGATATGGGTCATAGATTAATGACTTACTCTACGCAGTTAATCTCGAAAATTATATCTAATATGTTACACTGCGGAAGCCCCTCTATGCTTAAAAGGTATTTCTAATGAACAGATTATTTAATATGAAGATGTCAGAAGGTGGGTCTGTTGCAAATCATTTAAACGAATTTAACATGGTTATTAATCAGCTAAGTTCTGTAAAAGTGGAATTTCATGATGAGGTCGGGGCTCTTCTAATCTTGTGCTCATTTCCGGAAATATGGAATGGATTGGTCATGGTTGTAAGTAACTATGTATCTGGTTCAAATACTTTAAAATTTGATGATGTTGTGGTGTTATCCTTAGCGAGGAAATGCGACGGAAAAGCACGGGTGAGATATCGGGTAATTCATTGAACATGGAGAACAGGGGAAGACAAAAGGATAGAGGGAAGGGCTTAGGGAACTGTGGGAATTCTAGGAAGGGAAGATCCAAATCCAGACTCAAAAATAGAGTGTTGGAATTGTGGAAAGAAAGGACATCTGAAGAAAGACTCTCCAAATAAACAAAGAGATGGACAACAAAAGAAAAATCGAGAAGCAAATGTAACAGGTGATGTGTTACAAGATGCTTTGATTCTTTCTATAGATAATATTTATGAATCTTGGGTAGTAGATTCAGGGGCTTCATTTCATGCCACACCCCATAGGAAAAATTTTCTAGATTATGTTCAAGGTTATTTTGGACATATTCATTTGGGTGATGATGCACCATGCAAAATTGTTGGAATGGGAAAGGTAAAAATAAAGCAAAGCAATGAAAACCAATGGTTGTTGAAAGAGGTAAGACTTGTTCCAAATCTAAGGAAAAATATAATTTCAACCGAGCAACTAGCAAGTGAAGGTTTTATATCCATATTTACAAATAAGGCGTGGAAGGTCACCAAAGGATCACTAGTGATAGCAGAAGGAGAGAAGGTAGGTACATTGTATTTATGTACTGGTAATACTGACTCTTCTATCTCTTTAGCTTCTACAGGAGTGGATACAACATTCTGGCATCATAGGCTTGGACACATGAGTGAGAAGGGGATGTAGATACTTCACAAAAGAAATTTATTGCCAGATCTTAAACAAATTGATTTGGATTTATGTGAGCATTGTGTTTATGGAAAACAAAAGAGAGTCAGATTTCTCAGAGTCAGAAAAGAAAAGAAGAGTGAAAGGTTAGAGCTTGTGCATACATATGTATGGGGACTAGCTCAAGTATCATCTCTTGGTGTCTCTCGTTATTATGTTACTTTTATTGATGATGCAACTAGAAAAACTTGAGTTTATTGCATTCGACAAAAAATTGATGTTTTTTATACTTTTAATAAATGGAAATCTTTGGTTGAGAATGAGACGGGAAAAAGGTTGAAGTGTCTCAGATCAGACAATGGAGGTGAATATTGCAGCAAGGAGTTTGATGATTGTTGTTCATACCATGGGATTCGTAGAGAGAAGACAGTTCCAGGAACACCATAAGAAAATGGTGTGTCAGAAAGGATGAATAGGACAATCATGGAGTGTGCAAGGAGTTTGAGATTGCATGTTGGTTTTCCCTTATAGTTCTGGGCAGATGTTGTAGATAATGTTGTTTACTTAATAAACAGAGGACCTTAAAGATCTTTGGATGGTATAATTCCATAGGAGGCATGGATAGGTAAAAAGGTAAACTATTCTTTTTTTAATACTTTCGGGTGGGAAACATTTGTCCATATTGATAAAGAAAATAGAACAAAGCTTGAGGCAAAATCCAATAATTGCACCTTTATTGGATACAGTGTTAATGATTTTGGTTATCACTTATGGGATTATGAAAATAACAAAATCATTAGGAGTAGAGATGTCATATTCAATGAGAATTTATGTACAAAGATTAGTTGCAGGGAAAGATACAAGGAAAATAAAAACCAGAATACGTAGTGTTTGATGAGATCACTGAAAAAGAAATTCCAAAGGAACCAGAAAATCAAAATGTACAACGATAGGAGCAACATGTACCTCAAACTCTTACAAGTGTTGTTAAAAGATCTACCAGGTTAAGTAGACCCCCTGAATGATACTCTCCTTCATTGTATTATTTATTGTTGACTGATTCTGGTGAACCAGAATGTTATGAAGAGGCAATGCAGGTAGACACCAAAAAGAAGTGGGAGAAAGGAATGATAGAGGAAATGGATTCCCTGGTAAATAACCAGACTTGGGATTTGGTTCAGTTGCTTGCATGAAAAATAGCATTACAAAATAAATGGGTTTACAAGTTGAAGGAAGAAGATGGAGGTAAAAAGCGGCACAAGGCTAGACTTGTTGTAAAGGGGTTTGCAAAAAAGAAAGGTATATATTTTGATGAAATATTTTCTCCTGTTGTTAAAATGAATTCAATTGGGACTATTTTAAGTCTTGTGGCAGCAGAAGATTTACATCTTGAACAATTAGATGTAAAAACAACTTTTCTCCATGGGGATTTGGAGGAAGATATTTATATGCACCATCCACATGGGTATGAGGTCAAAGGGAAGGAGAATTTGGTATGTAGGTTGAAGAACAGCTTGTATGGCCTAAAGAAAGCTCCAAGGCAGTGGTATTTGAAGTTTGACAGGTTTATGACAGAACAAGATTATAGTAGATGTCATTTTGATCACTGTGTTTGTTTTAAAAGGCTACAAAATGGAAGCTATATTATCTTGCTATTGTATGTAGATGACATGCTTGTTGCGGGGTCTAATATGAAAGATATAAATGTGCTCAAGAAGAAATTAGCTAATTCATTTGCGATGAAGGATTTGGGTGTTGCAAAGAAAATCCTTGGTATGAGAATAACAAGAGACAGGAAAAATCATAAATTGACATTGTCTCAAGGTGAGTACATAGAGAAGGTGTTGTAGAGGTTTATAATGCAGAATGCAAAACCAGTTAGTACACCTTTGGCCAGCCATTTTAAATTAACTAAGGAAATGTGTCCCAAGACACAAGAGGAGATAGAATACCTGTCCAGGGTCCCTTATTCATCAACAGTTGGTAGCTTGATGTATGTGATGGTTTGCACAAGACCAGATATTGCACTTGGAGTGGGAGTTGTGAGCAGGTATATGATAAATCCAGGTAAAGAACATTGGGAGGAAGTAAAGTGGATTCTCAGGTATTTGAGAGGTAATGTTACTCATGCATTATGTTTTGGAGGTTCAGACACGGTTCTACAGTGATATGTTGATTCTGATATGGAAGGTGATAAAGATAGCAAGAGGAGCACCACAGGGTATATTTTTACTATAGGTGGAACAACAGTAAGTTGGATTTCGAAACTACAAAAGGTTGTTTCACTTTCAACAACAAAAGCAGAGTATGTTGCTGCTACAGAGGCTAGTAAAGAAATGATTTGGTTACAGAGGTTAATGGAGAAATTGGGAAAGAAGCAGGAGAATAACAGGTTGTACGGTGACAGTGAGAGTGTCATTCGTCCTGCAAATAACTCATCCTTCCATTCAAAGACTAAGAATATATAGCTCATGTACCATTTCATACGATCTGTTTTGGAAGATGGACATTTGAAGTTGGAAAAGATACACATTATCTAGAATCCTACAAACATGTTAAGAAAGGGAGTAACCAGGGAGAAACAGAGTTCCTGCTCAGTTTCAGCTGGTCTTCAAGCATGAAGGTGAAGATGACAAATTTTCCAGGTACAAGAAGTATCATATTCCATTAGATACAACAGCAATGGATTTGTTGAGATCAGTCTCCAAGTGGGAGATTGTTGGTTGTGGAGCCTGATTATCTTCCCGATTCAGAGGTCTTTGTTTTCAGTCGTGTTTTTACCCCATGAAGACTTTACACCCTGGAAGAATGTACACTCCTACACGTGGGGGAGTGCAAGGGGGTTACCCCCCATGCGAGGTTTGGGGGCAAGCGAGGGTTCATGGGACAACATTCCCCAATGGGGGTTCGGGGGCAAAGCCCTCGAAGGAAAATTTTCCTTGTAAATGTATATTGTAATTTCATAGTAAATCTGGACCGTTCATTATAAGGTTGCAGATCTGACAGTAGAATTTATGTTGGGGTTTTTTTCCCTAGAAGGCAACCCTCTTTTATGAGGGAAACATATTGCGGCTATGGATCATTGTGAAAAGTGAATTATGAGAGAGGAGACTATGATAGAAATAAGAGGAAGTTACAACAAGTGTGTTGTAGGTTGTATTCCTTCATTTGTTGGATAATAATAAAGGAAGGACCTGACAATTTCTCTGGTGGACGTAGCCCACACTGGGTGAACCACGTATATCTGTGTCTCTATTGTATTGTGTATCTTCTGTGTTTTATTTCCGCATTTGTTTTATTGTATTTCCCTGCGATCATATTTTTCTAACACCTATCTCATCCCTTCACTCCTTCCTTAGTTGTCAAGGTATTCATAGATCATATATTTAAGCTACATGGTATTCCCACTTCCATTTTCTAAAATCAATTCCCCACAATCAACAACAAGTTTTTGCAGGAGTTGTTTAAATTTCAAGGTACACAGTTGAATATGAGAATTGCATATCATCCCCAAAGGGATGGCCAAACAGAAGTGGTAAACAAGTGTTTGGAAACTTATTTTACATGATTTTCTTTTGAAAATCTAAACCAATGGGTACATTGGCTTCCCTTGGTTGAATGGTGGTACAATGCCACTTATCATGGAGCTACCGAAATGACACTGTATGAATATATTTATGGCCAAAAACTCATGTCAATGGCATATTATGTACCAGGCACCTTCAAGGTTTAGGAGGTAGATAAAATTATTCACACCAGAGAATCCATTATCCATACCCTCAAGGACAACTTGGTTATGGTACAAAATTGAATGAAACAATGAGCTAATCAACATAGATCTGAACATTGTTTTATTGAAGGGGGTCAAGTTATTTCCACCTGCAACCTTATAAATAGACATCGCTGAAAGATAAATTACCCAAAAATATAGCTCCCAAGTTATATGGTCCATATTATATCATACAATGCATCGAATAGGTTTCCTACAAGCTAGCTCTCCCAACCCACTTCAACATTCATCTAGTCTTTCATGTATCCAATTTGAAGAAGGTTGTGGGATCGAATTGCAAAGTGCTCCATCCATAAATTGATGAAGAAGAATCCATTTGGATCCATCCAAAAGCAGTGTTGGATACGAGAGAGCATCAATTGTGCCAGTGAACAATCAAGGAAGTATTGACCTAAAGGAAAGATATCCAACTAGAATATGCCACATGGGAACCGATAGTGATTCTACAACAATTTCCTCACCTTCATCCTTGAGGAAAACATTCCTTTGGAGGAGGGGGTGTTAGGATATTTAGACACTTAGGAGTTAGTTAAGATCTACTTGGTCTAATGTGTCGTTAGGTAAAAGTGTGTTTCTTAGTGTGTTTCTTTAGTATGCATTAATATGCATTTGTAGTTAGGAAATCTGACGGTCACGATATGTTCCCGACATAGAGTGATATGATGGTTCATACTCTCCTCGGTATTAACGGCCATTGATCCATGGCTTAACGCTCGATTGGTCCATGATCTCTAT
This sequence comes from Picea engelmannii, assembly GCA_009831015.1. Taxonomy (NCBI): domain Eukaryota; kingdom Viridiplantae; phylum Streptophyta; class Pinopsida; order Pinales; family Pinaceae; genus Picea; species Picea engelmannii. The sequence goes on from ML780731.1 coordinate 382,841, forward strand.
TTAAAGAGCATGGAGGGTCATTTTCCGATGATCTATTGTGAGAAACTCTCTTGTAAAATCTCTTTGTAATCTTTTTATTTTGCATTAATAAACTTTTCCAAGTGGTCGCATTAGTTGGGGCCGTGGATGTTTCCCCGTAAGGGTTTTACCACGTGAAAACATCGGTGTGTTGATCTTTGATCTGGTTATGTGAGTGGTTAATGAGGGTTTCCGTCCTCTATTTTAATACCTGTGTTGTTGAACATGGTATCAGAGCCTATTTGAAGACTCGCTCCTGTTGTAGATCAAGATCGTGAAGTCGAGTTGCATCATCTCCATTTTATTTCATTTTCATACATTTATGGGATGAGAGGACTATTCCATTTTGTTCGAAGCACTTATTTCATTCAAGAACACTTTTTTTTCACTTGAAAAGGTTTCTGTTTGCCCAAGATACGACCATTACAGTCAGATCTGGAGGTATAAAGCTTGAATACGCATTTTTTAAATTTTTGCAGAGTAGTATTTTGGTCTTATTTCAGTTTTGTATTATTTATTTCCAGGTTTCTACTCTTTTAGATATGCGTATGCTCTTTTCCCTATGCCCTGTGCGATCTCGACAAATCAGAAATAGATAGGAAAAGGTGCATCTTCCGGGTAATCTAACTGAGATCTGACCCTTGTTGTCATCGATAAGCAAAAAAAATTCTTCTGTGAAAAGAGTTTTTTTTTAACACGCTCTGCAAAGCCGTCTTCAACAACAACAACAACCCCAATCCTCTTCCTAAAAAATACAATATGTTTTTCTAGACTATTTGGTTAAAATTTGCCTTATTAAGTAAGAGGTCTTCAATTCAAGTCTCTATTTTGTTACTTTTTTTTTTAAGTTCATACTCAAATTGTAAAGTGTATTTGACTTCAAGTATAAAAGTGAATCACTATCAGTAGCTTTAATATTGCATGCAGCTTTTCTTTTATAAAGTAACTTTATTGTAATAGTGATCCCCACTTCTCTTTATAAAAGTGGGCCACTTCACAAAGCAACGTACACTATCACGTGGTCTCTTGGTTACTGTTTATGTTTTTTTTTTTAAATGGCATAACTCTCACATCCAAAGTCCGTTTTCAGTGCCGTTTTTTTTAAAACCACATAATTTTTTAGCTATTTCCATCCAGATCATTAGTTTCAATTTTTAAATCCATATTATCTGCATATTTAATATGGCTTCTACAAGTAATCTATTGTTTACCAGCAACAACTACTTCCAATGGAAATCTCATATGGAAGATTTATTAAGAAGTAAAGGCTTGTACTGGATTACCTTGGGAAAGGAAAAAGAACCCACTTATGATGATAAGAAAGTCAAATGGGCTAATAGGAGTGATGAAAAGCCTATACAACTTGGAGTGAGCAGCATTGCAGGTACCTCCAACAAAGCCTTAGTTCCCCAACAGAAAGATAAACCCAAGTATCCCAAGAAGCAACATCCTCGCTACAACAACAAGCAACATAAGGGTCCCAAACCCGCTCAAATAGTTTCAGCGCCTAATGGTGACAAAGGAGAGAAATATAAAAATAAAAAGACTGACAGACATTGCAACTTTTGTGATAAATATGGTCATGATGAGTCCAAATGTTTCAAGAAGATGGCAGCTTTAGAAGCAACGATGAAGAAGCACAACATCAGTATTGATTCCACTTCTTCTTCTTCTTCTCATGGAAATTCACTTTCCGCTTATGGTTTCTCCTTCAATACAACTTCTACTTCTTCTTATGATGAGTGGCTTATTGATTCAAGAGCATATTATCATATGGCTAAGGAAAAAAACATATTTTCTTCTCTAAATGAATGTAACACCAAGAAAATATTTGTTCGTGATGACAGATCTCTTAGTGTTGTAGGATCTAGAACAATTCAAGTAGATAATGGTCATTTCAATGATGTATTATGTGTTCCAAGTCTTTCTTGTAACCTTCTATCAGTATATCAAATCACTCATTCAGGTGAAGGTAAAACCGTAGAGTTTCACCTCGCCAAGTTGTAATCAAGGATTTAAAAGATCCTAAGCATGTTCTTGCAACTGGAATTGTTGATGATATTACCAGTTTGTGCAAGTTAGACAACTTTGGGTCATCATCTTTTTCATTAGTTTTTGTTTCTCATAGTGATGAATTGAGAAAACTTTGGCATGAGCGGTTTGGTCATATAAACTATCGCTCATTGTAGCAACTATGAAATAAACATATGGTGACTCATCTTCCTCTTGTTTCATGCAGAGATGGTGTTTGTGCCGATTGTGTTCTCGGCAAACATCATCGAGACAGTTTTGACAAACATGCCTCTTGGCATGCTTCAGGCCCTTTCCAGCTTGTTCATAGTGATTTGTGTGGTCCACTTTCTTCTCCTTCTTTTTCTGGGTGCAAGTATTTCTTAACTTTCATTGATGATTTTTCCAGACGTACTTGGGTGTACTTCTTAAAACTTAAGAGCAAAGTTTTTGACAAGTTTTTGGCCTACAAGGCCCTTGTAGAAAATCAATCTAGACATCAAATTCAAAAGTTAAGAACAGATAATGGAGCCGAATATGTGAACAATAATTTTACAAGTTACTTGTTGGCCCTTGACCAAGTTTATAGGATCCTTGGTCATGTTTGACCTATTTTGGGACTTCGACAGGCTGTCGAAGGCAAAGCACAAGTCAAAGTGGATATCACGAGATCTTGACCCCTTGTTTAGGGATTTTTGGGTTTTGGGCTTATGTAACGAGTATGGGGATGTCGGCCCATGGGTTTACCCATGTTTAGGCCCACTTTGTAATATATAAATAGATATCTAAGCGATGTAAGAAGGAGCACGAAGGATGATATAGACATCTGTGTGATGATATGCTAAGTGAAAGTGGTAGTTGTACATGCTTTGTTCATACTCTGAGAATCTTGCAAGGCTAAGTGCAAGTGACTGTAAGAGACTGTGTAAAGGCTTTGTGCTGTGATCTAGCTCGAGGAAGGAGGATCTAGTGGAGTGTGCACAAATCTCTTGTCCTATGCGAAGTAGGATCTCATGGATCTATGCATGTAGAAGATTGACATAACATAATAAAAGTGAAGAAGAGTTGGTGGACGTAGCCCCAAGCTAGGGGTGAACCATGTATATCATGTGTTGTTATGCTTTATGCGATGTATTGATGTGTTTATGTGTTTACCTGCTTAGTTCTTTGGCATAGATAAATGATAGATAGATCTATTGATGCTTTGTGCTTAATAATATGAATGAATGCTAGATCTAATATATGTGAATGTGCTTAGTACTTGAATATAGTAGATCTGGGTGAATACTGCATTGATCTCTTGTTAGGATTTATCTACGCTGTGAGTTAAGGCTGAATAATAATGACCTATAACTGCTAAGTTCTATGTTAAGGTGTTATAATCACATATATGTGTCCTAGCTAAGGTTGCAGACACTGGAGTCCTGCAACCACCCCTGGTCCTACCTCGGGTGAGACTGCATCTGCTTCGTAGGTGTTGCCGAAAGAGTCGGTAGTTAGGGTTTTTTTGGCGAGTTGTTGAAGCGTTGAACCCTGGGTTTGCCCCTGTGCCAACAAATGGTTCTATTGTCGGGACCTAAAACTATGATTGTTGGGAACTAAAGTAAAGAAAAAAAGAAACTCTTTGGGTAGATCTGTTTCTGAAGTGTGCAGCATTCTACCTGAAACTGTGATTGTTGGGAACTGAAGAAAAGAGAAATCTATGTGCGTAGATTTGTTTCCCTAGTGCATAGTATTCTACTTGGCTTGTGTAGCTTTGTGCTAAGAAGAGAAGTCAGAAAAGAGGTAAGATCTGAATGCCTTGTGCTCTGATAGAGGTAAGAACAGTGAAAGTTTTTAAGATTTGAAAGCTTTGTGCTCTGAGAAAAGAAAGATAAGTGGAAATTTTTGTTTCGACAGTATGATTATAGGTATATTTGATCAATTTTTTCCTAGCTTGACAACTAGGGAAAAGTTATAAGAAAGAAGATATGATATGAGTAGATCTGATAGAAATAATGGAAGGTATGTTATTCCTATGCATAGAAAGAACGTTTGGACTAGCAAATGGATGTAGGATCCTAAAAAAAAATTTTTGCAGATTAGTTACTGCGATCCTAGATACAGGAAAGGTTGGGGATCATTTAAGAGAAAGCGAGGATTAATTCTTTGTTACAGTCACAGAATATTGGGACATCTTGCTAAGGAATGCCCTGATAGAATACCTAGTTGTCCTTGTTGTAAAGCTATGGACCATGAATTTTTGGATTGCCCTAGAATTATTTATAAGGTTGAAAGGATGAATATGAGATCAAACAACCCTAAGGAATATCAAGAAACTAAGACCATGGCAGAACCCTAGAAATAATCAAAGAATGTATTACTACAAATGAAAGAAACCTTGAATGGTCACAGAAATGTCAACTTATCAGAGAGCTTCAAAGAAAAAGAGTGCATAGAAACAGGAATAGGAGACTTCGACATCGACTGTGTTCTGAATGAGGAAACACAGGTGAATGTCATGATAGAAAGAACCTAGAAAATTTTAGGAAATCCTGCTATGATTCCTTCATTGGGAGGAGTAGGATTATTTAGAGGAAAGATGATAACTCTATGTGGAAGACTCACCCAGATATCTATGAGTTCTCATGGAATTTCGACATAGAAATATTTTGAGGTTATAAAATTGATTGACAACAGTGCCCCATTTGCTATGTTACTAGGAAAAACCTGGATTGAGAAGGATTAGGCCAGAAGAAAAGAAGAGGAAGTCTTAGAATAGAAGAAGCAAGAATTAAAAGATTTCATGACTCGAAGGTTAGCGTATTTGATTGAAGAACAGGAGAACAGATCGAAGCTATTTAGAACCAGAAACTTGGATGTCGAAGTTGAAAGAACACAAGAAGACTCACAGAAGAGTGGAGCACCTACCTCAGAGAATGAAGAAGTATTGCCCTCGAATCCTACGAAATAATCTCAACAGCGCGAAGTTACTATGCCAAAAGGAGATAAGAATCAGAATGGAAAGAGGAATACCGAGACAAAGATCATGGGGAAGAAGGCTAGAAAACTCAGTAAGAAGAAAGCAAGGATAGAAAAGTTGTAGAAGGTTCTAGAGGGGACTTCACAGAAGTAAGGCTTGCAAAACTGGAACTTTGCCAAGATATCAGAACAACACCACATGGCACTTTGCCATGGCGAAGCGATGTGACCATTGGAAGCATTATAATCGTCAGACCGACGGCCCGATCGGTTGGAACAATAGTTATGACCAGAAATCTCGTCATCAGACCGTTGGGACCATGCCACAATGGATAAAACTGCATTGATGAAGGATTCTCACCTGTTGAAGAGATTTGTTACCTCGTTGTCTACTTATTCCATCAACTGTTGCACCGAGAACACTTTTGCGAATTGTATCCGCACCAACGAGAGAACTCATTGCTACCATGTTGTGTTTACTGAGATTTCACCACTTGTTCTATTGCATTTAGCATTCATTCATCAACTTGAGTTATCTTCTCGAGAGCATGTATGTCGGACGAACTCAGCACATCTGAAAAGTGTGTAGAAGAAGTCTTAATCGATCTAATGGCCGAAAAATTAATGTCTGCAGGGATTCAAGCTTCATCGATGAGAGGAGTGCAAGCCTCCCCATCGACTGCTCGTGGATCTGGACCATCCCAAGTTGTAGCAAAGAAAAGAACCAAGCATCGAGATCACTTGGTGAATGCAAAGTTAATCCCGACTACATCCCGACTTTGGTTGGCGTGGTGAGTCGTGACAGTGTCCCTAGAGACTTCGATTACACCCTAGTTACTGCATACCTCCCGAAGGGGATACATGCAGTTAGAACACAGCAGGATAAGATCGTGACATTAAAATTCAGCGACTTCAACCTAGGGGACCGCAAGAACCACAGTATGCTCGCCCCTCATAGGTACTTGATTAGGATGAAGGGGAAGAACTTGAGGATAATCCCCCAACCATGGATTATGAACCTCGTGCAGTCTACCATCTTGAATGTGATGAAGATTCCACATTTTAGAAGGCACCAGGAGGTTAACGCATGTGTTAAGCTCCTACTATCGTGCTACCATGGAGGATATCTATGGCTAGATAGACGCATCATAGTCGATCCGACGCTGATCCATAGGATCACCGGATCGAGCATGCAGGGACCAGACCCACAAGACTTCTACCCAGGGAAGGCTACAAATCATGCCCTGACATAGAGGATTAAGGATACCTATAGTGATGTAGAAAAGTGGATGTGAGGCTACAAGGTAGCTTCCATCCAGAATGGCACAGTCCACCTGGCCTACCAGTTGATCGCAAGAAATCTAGTGAGAAAGAACAGACATATGCAGGTCACGGGGTTCGTTGTTGACCTCGCTGGAAAATGTGTATAAGGACTCCAGATGAACTGGGGAAGTACTTAGTCAACCAGCTTGAATTGGATTGTCGTGAAGCTCAAGATCAAGGCTATGAGTTCCATTTCAGCTGGTTGTTGATCCTCATAGAATTTACTACCTGGGAGATGCCGGAAGGTGCGACCTTCTCGGACATTGAGCCATTCGAGCCACTCACTGCGAATGTCACCACGCTTGCGATATGGGAAAACAATGGCAGTTGAATGCGGTATTCCACACATACTATATCCAGTTAAAGAGGGATATTGGGGTCATCCCTCATATGATGTCGAACACATTGCACTGGTTCAGACCCCTCATGAAGTTTTGCGCAAATCGACACTTTATTTATATCACTGCGTGCACATACGAGCATAAAGAAGAGCTTCGGTCATACTATAATCTCACGGAGGAGGACCTCGAACAGATAACTAAGGACTGGTCTGTAGAGCTATTTATCCTTGTTGACCCCGCAGAAATGTTTGATCCTGAACTAATTGGCAACTCAGAGCCCACTCACGAAGAGAATGACACCCCTCGAACTAGTAGAAGGAAAAATATAGAATAGGTACAGAACCTGAGCAGTGCATCAGACAAAACTGCTTCAGAATCACCTGGACAAGGAAATAATGATGAAGTAGATAAAGAAGAGAACAATATCAAAGAATACCAGCAGAAGCCAGGTGAAGTAACACCGCCTAGGGATCTTGTTGATGAGGTTGATCCCTCTAAGAAAAGAAAGGTTTCCCCCATGAAACCTACCTCGAGGAAGAAATCCAGAGCTAGTAAGACCAAGTTGCAGACCATGCTCACGCTCGATGAATTCAACTTCATCATCGCAATTGTATCAGACGCTTTGCAGGATATTATCCAGAACGCGGAAGCCAAGCAAGTAGCCATGTATGAAAAAATTCAGACAGAACTAAGAGGGGTATAGCAAGCCCTTCACTCCATCCGCACAGTATCCACTGCGCCCTCGCCATCATAAGAACCAGAGTTGGGGGATGAACCTACCCAACACCACAGAATAGTTGATGCAACCGAAGCTCGCCTTCATCGAGCACAAGAAGAGAAAGAACAGGCCACGGTGGCCCTGAAGCAAGCACAACAAGAAATGGTAGAGAAACGTCAAGTTGTGTAGTAGGAGAAGGATGACCTACACACCAAGTTCGAAGAGGACAGAGCACAAATCTAGCAAGAGAAAGAGTAGTTGCTCGCAGAGCATCTCAGAGTCAAAGAAGCAGTCAGCAGAGCACTTTGCTCTGTGATAGGCTTAGAGAAAAAGGTGGACGACCCAGTGGAGCATCAATTCATGCAGCTTACGGAATCTATCCAACAGCTTCAATAGATAATTTCAAACCTAGAGATACAAACAGTGCCAAGAACCCCGCAGGATGTGTGAGATCAAAGAGAATCCATTGCCCATAGCGCAGTTGAGAGGATCATAGCACTCGCTCTGGAATGTAAACAACTTAGCAGTAGAATTGCACACACCTACGAGCGACTTATTGAAGACCCTGAACTAAAGGCACTAGAGTCACAACTCCAGGAGGAAAAGCAGCAAGCAGCAACAATACAGGTGCAGTTGAAGCTCCTATCAGCAGTTGAAAGGATGAAGTGATCTCAGGAACAATGCACTATTCTACAGTAGGTACGCACCATACAGAGCAAAGTCATGGAAGTGAATCAGAGGCTCCAAGCAGTCTAGGATGAAGCATGATAACTGTTTGAGGAGATTGAAGGCTGAGGAGCAGAGTTGGAGCAAGTAGTCACTGCAGTCGAACAACGCTTAGAGGGACCTATCAAAGAAGCAGTTATCCAAGAGTTCGTCGAGCAGGAGACCTTGGTGCAGAAATAGGTTGAAGAAGCTTGAGTCAAGCTCGAGGATTTTGAAGGAGAGCTACCTAGACCAGTGTGAATCAGGACGAGTCATAGGTGAGTGTTGGGGGCATGTTATCCCTTAACCAAGTTTTGAGGATCCTTAGTCATGTTTGACGTAGTTTGGGACTTCGATAGGATGTCGAAGGTGGAGCACAAGTTGAAGCGGAGATAATGGGATCTCGGCCCCTTATTTAGGGATTTTTGGGTTTTGGGCTTATGTAACGGGTATGGGGATGTCGGTCCATGGGCTTACCCATGTTTAGGCTCACTTTGTAATATATAAATAGATATCTAGGCGATGTAAGAAGGAGCGAGAAGGATGATATAGACATCTGTGTGATGATATGCTAAGTGCAAGTGGTAGTTGTACATGCTTTGTGCATACTGTGAGAAGCTTCCAAGGCTAAGTACAAGTGACTGTAAGAGACTGTGTAAAGGCTTTGTGCTCTGATCTAGCTCAGGGAAGGAGGATCTAGCAGAGTGCGCGCAAATCTCTTGTCCTATGCGAAGTAGGATCTAGTGGCTCTGTGCATGTAGAATATTGACAGAAGATAATAAAAGAGAAGAAGAGTTGGTCAACGTAGCCCCAAGTTGGGGGTAAACCACGTATATCCTGTGTTGTTATGGTTTGTGCGATGTATTGATGTGTTTATGTGTTTACCTGCTTAGTGCTTTGGCATAGATAAATGATAGATAGATCTGTTGATGCTTTGTGCTTAATAATATGAATGAATGCTAGATATAATCAATGTGAATGTGCTTAGTACTTAAATATACTAGATCTAGGTGAATACTGCATTGATCTCTTGTTAGGATTTATCTGCGTTGTGAGTTAAGGTTGAATACTAATGACCTATAACTTCTAAGTGCTCTGTTAAGGTGTTACAATCACATATATGTGTCCCAGCTAAGGTTGCAGACACTGGAGTCCTGCAACCACCCCTGGTCCTACCTCGGGTGCGACTGCATCTTCTTTGCAAGTGTTGCCGAAAGGGCCAGTAGTTAGTGTTTTGTTGGTATGTTGTTGAAGTGTTGAACCCTGGGTCTGCCCCTGTGCCAACATTACTGCACTACACAGGGCATCCAAATGCAACACATTATTTCATATACACAACAACAAAATGGTGTTGTTGAGAGAAAGAACTGTACATTAAAAGAAATGGCTAATTGTATGATCCAATCTAAGGGATTAAGTCTAAAGTATTGGGTGGAAGCAATCAACTGTGAAAATTACATAGTCAGTCGCACTCCCACAAAGGCTCTTAAAAATATAACACCAGAAGAAGCTTGGACTAAAATTAAACCAGATGTAAGTCACTTCTGTGTATTTGGCAGTATAGCATGGGCTCACATTCATGATGAGAAAAGGACAGCATTACAGCCTAAAAGTGACAAGTGTATATTTGTTGGTTATTCTGAATGTGTCAAAGGTTATAGACTTCTTCAACCACATTGTAATGAAATTATTATTAGAAGAGATGTTAAATTTGATGAAAATCTCTTGGCCTGCGAGCCCAATTCGACGATTGTGCCTTCTTCGGCCTGTGAGCCATCTTCGGCGTTTGTGCCTTCTTCTATTCCTATTCTGGTTTCTTCTTCAGATGATGACAGTGAGGATGAAAATCCACCTCCACCTGCTCACCTTCCTTCAGATGATTCCTTTGAACCTGAACCAGCACCAGTTCCACCACTTCCTAGAGGGGTTTGTTCAACACGAGAAGCAGTTGGTGGTCTTGTCAGTGATCCTTCATATCAGTGTCGAACACGTTCATAGTTCCAATGAGCCTCTTATTTTTTGGCTTAAGTTTCAAAGAGTCATGATCTAGAGACATTTGCAGAAGCTTCAGGTCATCCAGATTGGGATACAATATTGAATGAAGAGTATCGCTCTTTAATGGAAAACGATACTTGGGATCTTGTACCTCTTCCAAAAGGAAGAAAAATTGTCAGATGTAAATGGGTCTACAGAACTAAGTATGTATCAAATGGAAGTTTTGAAAGACACAAGGCTTGGTTAGTTTCCAAAGGATTTTCCCAAGTTGAAGGAATTGACTATAATGAAACCTTTTCCCCTGTAGCCAAAATGAATTCCATCCGCCTTGTTCTTGCCCTTACTACCTCACATAAATGGAAGGTCCATCAGATGGATGTTAAATCTGCCTTCTTCCATGGATATTTGCAAGAAGAAATCTACATGGAACAACCTCTTGTCTATGTCCAGAATGACTCTATCCTTGTTTGTCGCCTTAAGAAATCTCTTTATGGTCTTAAGCAAGCTCCCCGAGCTTGGTATGCCAAAATGGACAACTTTCTTATTGACACTGGATTCTCTAGATGCCATTATGATCCTAATGTCTACACCAAGAAAGTAGGAATCCATCTCATAATCCTTGTCTTTTATGCTTATGACCTTATCCTTACTAGTAGTGACTCAAAACTTTTAAACCATGTGAAAACCAGCCATAAGAAGAAATTTCAAATGACAGACTTAGGATTTTTGCACTATTTCCTTGGCCTCCAAGTTTTCAAAACCAATGAAGGAATTTTTCTTTCCCAATCTAAGTATGCTTGTGACCTTCTTCGTCGCTTTCACATGGATGATTTTAAACCAACCCCTTCTCCCTTCCAGTCTGGAGTCAAGATTACTACCACCTGTACTTCTCCTGAAGTTGATGCCACCCTGTACCGTCAGTTAGTTGGTAGCCTCTTATACTTGACTCATAATCGTTGTGATCTTTCCTTTGTTGTTGGTCTTGTTGCCCAGTATATGAAAACACCCCATGAAAGCCATTGGAAAACAACTAAAGGGATACTTCACTATGTCTGTGGTACAATTCAATTTGGGATACATTACAGTTCAAGGGGGACTCCTTTATTGGTTGGTTTCACTGATTCATATTGGGTCGGCGACCCTAATGATCAGAAGTCTACTGCAGGTTATGTTTTCATCTTTGGTTCAGGACCTGTCACTTGGGTCTGTAAGAAACAATAGGTTATTTCACTTTCTTCAGCAAAACCAGAGTACCAAGCAGTGGTAAATGCAAGTCAGGAAGCCTTGTGGCTTCGACAGATCCTTTCAGACTTTGGATTTGAGCAGTAGCATCCAACCAGCCTTTGGTGTGACAATCAGAGTACCATCAAGATCGCCAAAGACCTAGTTCAACATCAGCATTTAAATTAGATCGAGATACGCATGCACTTCATTAGAAATCTCATTCATGATCAAGTTATTGAAGTGCTCTTTTTCCCTACAGAAGATCAAGTTGCAGACATTTTCACAAAGTCTCTTACAGAAGCGAAGTTTTCCAAACTTCAATCTATGTTAGGAGTTCAGGAAGTTGTCATTAAGAGGGGATAGGATCTAATGCTTCCTTCCTTCTCCTATTGTGTCAACATTGTAAATCATTCAATCCTATCCCAAGTTGTTCTTAAGGGGGATGTTAGGATATTTAGACACTTAGGAGTTAGTTAAGATCTACTTGGTCTAATGTGTCGTTAGGTAAAAGTGTGTTTCTTAGTGTGTTTCTTTAGTATGCATTAGGATGCATTTGTAGTTAGGAAATCCTATGGTCATGATATGTTCCCAACATAGAGTGATCCGATGGTTCATACTCTCTTTGATCTTAACAGCCATTGATTTGTGGTTTAACAATTGATTGGTCCATGAACTCTATTTAAAGAGCATGGAGGTTCATTTGTCGATGATCGATTGTGAGAAACTCTCTTGTAAAATCTCTCTGTAATCTTTTTCTTTTGCATTAATAAACTGCTCCAAGTGGCTGCATTGGCGGGGGCCATGGATGTTTCCCTGTAGGGGTTTTACCACGTGAAAACATTGGTGTGTTGATATTTGATCTAGTTATGTGAGTGGTTACTGAAGGTGTTCGTCCTCTGTTGGAATACCTGTGTTGTAGAATAGGGGAGCATGTTAGGGTCCTACGATAACCCCCTTACTTAGGATACTTTATTGATGTATGAGGTAACCTTCCTTAAATAAGGACCACTAAATATTTAGTTAATAGTCACTCATTGTAAAAAGGATACTCTTCATTAATAAGGCCAAAATTAGTTAGTAATCCCTCATTATAAGTGGGCCCACATGTAGTTAAGATTCTCTATTGATAGTTTTTTTTTACATGTGGTTCACCGCACCGAAGACCGGTACACGCTACTTCCACGGAAAACCCCCCCGAAATCCACGACAGAACATGGGGAGGCAAAGCATTTTCAGAATATTGGGGGCTCAACAACAAGAGCATCATATAGACCCATTTAAGGGAATCACCTGTCACTTAGAAGGAATTGAACCTGGGTGGGGAGGGTAACAACCATTCCTCCCAACCACCCAAGCTACATCCAATGAAATTTTTTCATATGGTTAACGGAACCTATCGGTACTCGTTACATCCATGGGTCCCCCCCATGAATCTAGAGAACATAGGGAGGTCAAATATTTTTCATACAATCCCATTTAAGGGCTTAAACACATCACTTGCAGGACTTGAACCTTGGTGGTGGTGGGAGGGGGGGGGGGGAGGGAACACCCCTCAGAACAGACCACTCGGGATACACCCCATTAACTTGCTATATATTAAGTATAAGGTTATATATATTTTTTTCAAGACTCATTATTGTATTTGGAGATTTTCTCTTGAAGGTTTCCCCCTTGAAGAGTCAAGTGAATATATCTCTCTATTCTTGAATATCATTAATAAAAGATATATTTCTCATGTTTTATCTATTTTCTCTTATTTTCTTTGGTTTTGCATGGGTATTGTATTACATTCTATTTGATTTCTCTAAAGTTTTTGGCTTAAGTGTGTTATTGCACAAGTTGTGGGTTGGGAAAAGCCCGACCCAAACCACAATATGGCGAAAACTAAGAGAACATCTACCCAATATCACCTTAGATAGGTATTCTCGTCATTTTAGAGGTGAATTGATCACCTCAAGGGGGGACATGATATAGAAAGTGAGATGATGAGATGAATGCCCCTATAGGTCAAGTTGCTAAGTGGAGGATGGCTTTGACGTCACGTCTCAGAAGTGTTTTAAGTTTTCCAAGTATTTGAGTGCCTATGGAAAGTGTTTGCACATGCCCGAGACACAAGAAAATCCAATTGTACGAGCTATATGTTAGGTGGATGAGAAAGTTAAGCTTGTTGTCCCTATTTGCAGGAGTCAAAAAAAATATATCGGAAAGAAAATCAATTAATTAGTGTAGAAATAACCATCAAAAGCATCAAGTATTTATTTGGAAATGAAGCCCTAACCATGCAAACTAATTCCCAATACTTTAGCACAAGCTTTCATGGTGAATTAGGGATGCAAAAATATGTTTTCAGAGATTTTTCAAACCATTCAAATGGTTGTAGAAAATATTTTCTATAGCAGCAAATTTTACCCCAAGCAATTAGCTAAAAATTTGCCCAACAATAGCCAAGAGAGTTTGGATAATCCCTAATGGTTGTAGCATAAGTTTGTAACAACAACAAGATATCCTTGACCAATCAAATTTCCCTAGTGGCTCAAGCAAGAAATTAAGGCAAATCATTGATTTTGCTTTGAACAAATTCAATATCTCGTAAAATCACATATTTCAATGTAAGCAATTTATTTCTCCAATGTAATAAAATATTAGTGCCTTGCCAAATGGGTTGTGGAGTCTTCTTGTATTAGGTTAGGACTACTAAATCTCAAGGGGTGTAAACTCTTTTTCTCCCTTGAGATAGAAACCCTAACAAGGTAAATTCTAGGAGGGTGCAAACCCTTTTACTCCTCCTAGAAACCTTTGCAATAGCCTTTTCAACAAACAATAATGATAAAAATGGGTGGAGGTTGTAAATCCTTATACTCCTCCAAGGATCTAGCCAATAACAAGCATGGAACAAGAAAGAAACCTAACAAAGTGTAGATTTTCCTTACCAATTCCAAGAAATGCCAAGACAAAACCCTAGTTACCAAGCAATTTTCATCACCAAAGCAAAGAGAAAGAGCCTCCAATAGTAGTGCACCACTTCCTTCCATAAGACAAGAGATAAACCATATCACAATAGTGTTGCACGAAATTGCAAGTAGT
>ML780731.1:437264-447422 GCA_009831015.1 Picea engelmannii
CTCCAAAATAGCATTTTCAAAGGCCTGTTGTGCATCTTCAGCTTCTTCACATACTTTCGTTTGATTTAGAAGAAAAAGTTCCTGCTCTTCTTGGGTAAGGAAGATAGCTTCGTTGTCGTGAATGCCCATGAGGTTGATGTGAGTGTCCTCGAATTCCTCAATCACTTCCCCCCCTTCATCAGCATAGTTTTCTTACAGGGGAGGTCTAATCTACTGATCTGGGCCCCTCTGTTCTCTTTGATCCCTAGGATCTCTCTGTCTGATTTGAGGAGGGTTTCTCCTGAAATTGGGGTTCCGAACTTGAGGAGCAGGTGTGTTGTCCCTTGGAGGATTTCTGTCTGACACAATCATTCTTTCCAGCATTAATTCCATTGTTCGGGCCAAAGAATCCAATTTGGAATCTGTGTTCGACATGGAAGGTTCTTCTTTGATTGTGACTCTCCTTTCTGACCTCTGTCGTGCCCTTTTTGCCAATAGATTGGCCTCCACACTTATAGCACTTCTCTGCATGTCAGCCAAGGTGGTAGAATTTCTTTCTCTTAATTGGTATGACATATCAGCATCAAAACCATCAAGGAATTTTATCAATGCCAAGCCCTGTGGAGGTTTGATTTCGGCTGGAATTGCATTGTACAGGTTATTAAAATGGGTGCAGTAATCTTGTACCGTCTCACCTTGATTTCTTTTTATACTCTCGTATTCTGACAATATCTGGACAGGGTTTTTCTTTACCTCCCATCTGTCAAGAAAACTCCTTTGAAAAGTGACGAGGTCAGGGATTGAGGCAGTAGGTAAAGCTTTGTACCATTTCTTGACGTCACCTGTCAAAATCTGGGCAAACAGTCGCAATTGAATGTCAGCCTCATCAACTTCTTGTAGGTCAAAATAGTCATTCATTTTGTCAACATGTTGTTGGGCATTTAAAGTTCCTGTTGCATCGAACTGTGGAAGTCTAGTTTGATAGTCTTGGGGCATTGGATGTAGCGGTGCAGCCAACACCAAAGGAGCATATCGAGCTGCCATGATGGGTGGAGGAGGTGGGGCGACGACTTGGATGGTCGGCGAGGTAGCGATTGAAGACGAGGATGAAGAGGGACTGGATAGTACTGAGAGAGTGATCTGTGGTTTAGTCGTGGGAGACAGAACTTTGGGAATTCGGGGTTGCATAACAGTTGGGTCAAAAATGATTTCAGTCACAAAGTTTTCAGACCGTTTTCTAACCAGACTTCGTTGTGGAAAGGTATCGAGATCAAGGTTTTGGGAGGTAGTCGGCTTCTCGGAAAAAGAAGGAGACTTATGAAGGGGAATATGACTCACTGAACTGGGAGCTAAGGTCTTTCGCCTGAGCAACTGTTCGGGGTTATCTACCACTAACGCGAGTTCTGTTTTTGGGTGAGATCGAGTATGAACTTTCTTGGGAGCCAGAACTCTTTTTGGTTTTATATATATATATATATATATATTTTAATTTTGTGAGTTTGAAAATAATATGTACAAAGTGTGGTCAACCTCTAAACATTATTTTCTTTTCAAATTCTAACGTTCTTTTTAGGGGAAAGAAAACGTGAAATTATCAATTTTAGTTCTTCCCCAGTGGAGTCGCCATTATGTTAGCACTTGGTAAATTTCCTAGAGGTTGAAACAGAAGAAATCTACAAAGGTAACTTTATCCAACCACTTTTAAAGCTGGGATCTACCCCTTCCAGCTTCAGAGAGGGATCTCTCTATATGATTTAGCTTTGTTTAAAACTTTAGATGTTAGGCTAGGTGAAGAAATAGGTAGGTTTTGTTGTCAAAGTGTTTTTTGAATTGGTTGAGACATTCTACACTTCCATTGGGCTATGGGGTCTGTATTCAATTAAATATGAAATACAACCAGAAACAATAAAGAAGACTTTCAAAGGGCGAGATAATATACTCACTGGATCTTTTAATAGCTTAAATGATGGACAGAAGAAAAGATGAGAAAGATAAATTCAACTAAGAAGCAGTTAAGAATTTCTTAATTGAAAACATCAGAAGATAAACATTAAAATCTTTAAAGTCAGAAACAGGGTATCCAAGATAAATCCTGCAACATACGTTACTCTTAAAGATTAGTTTCAAAAAACAATATGATCACAAAGCAAGAAAAAAATTCAACTTAAAGGATAACATCACCAGTAAATACACGCAAGAATCCTGTGAAAGTGCCTCCTTTTTATTAATTGCAGATCTCTTCAAAAATTGTTACAGTCTGATAGCGTCAGGGTGCAAATATCAACAACCCTCAATACTTCGAAAGGTAAATTATTTATAATTCAAATTACAATCGTTCCTGTCATAAATGATCAGGACGTGCCAATTCTATTTTTAGCCTAACTAATTTAACTAATCAAATTGCTTGATGACTTGGTGCAATTGCATGCAGAATTTCTGGGTAGACCGTTGATGAAGCCTTTTGCACGACCTCAACTAACTGGACAGGTGACTGTACCTTGGACAGCTCATCTGCTAATCGAGCAGATCACAGAGTTCCTCCCATCTGAGATGACTAGGCACAGTGACTTTGAGCAATCTCCGATACACTTCGTCCATTTCCGTATACTTGGCGAATGTGGGCTTAGTGAGGAATATGTATCGAATCTCGTGTTGGATGTTGATGTCCAACTGAAGAGCGTCCAGGAATGCTTTGTCAGTGATGCTCCCTTGTATGCCAGCAAACTTTGAACTGTCCTTAGACACTTCAGATAGCCTCTCTTTGTAATCTGGGAGTGTCATCAGTTTATCATTAATAACCTTCAGACCGGGGAGACCTTTCTTCTGGAGAGCCTCGATCTTGTTGAAGAATTTTTGTACTCCTAGGTCCATGCTCTGAACCTTTTCTTCTAGTTGAAGCATTAATCCCCTCTTGGTCAAAACTCTTTTGACCTCAAGGATGGTCTCTATTCTGTCCTCGATCTTCAACTCTTATAGCTCTTCTCTGGTCTTAGAATTTAGGAATTTGATGATCTCATTTGCCTGAATTGGTCTATCTCCTAATTCTACTCTGATATTTTCAATGGCCTGTTTGCTCCTCTGGACCAACTCATTTTGTTCAAACATAATTTGGATCATGGGCCATATCTCATTTATGGACTTTTTGATGTCTGTCCATACATTCTCTTTGACCTCAGCCAAAGTTTTCCCTGCCACTGTTTTCTTTTGGAGCTGTTGTAGCTCCTGCTTGAGCTTCTCTGTTATCTGCATTTCTTTGGACAGGCTAGTCTGGAAAGAATTCTTGAGTTCTTGGAGGATCTCAACTTCCTTTTTAAGCCTGTTGATCTCTGTCTCTTGCAGGTTCATCTTCTCCATGGATTTGGCGAGGTCAGTTGTCTTCTCCTGAGATGTCGCTGGAGTTGAGAAGGGGACTGTTGTCACTGGTGTTGTGCTTGTCCCTGAGATTGGGATGGCAGTCAATGGAATGGATTCCATCGACTTCAGCTGCTCTTTCTCCTTTAGTAGTTTTTCCATCTCAGCTTCCATTTCTTTGAGCTGTGCGTTCTGCTCCATGAGCAGCTTAAGCATTTCATCCTTCTCGCCTTCTTTCTCTGCTATTTCCTTCGCCTGTGAGTCTTTTGTGGGTGGGAGTTTCAATTATTTCCTTAGAGCGGCGATGTCTGCATTCTTCTTCTTTATCATCTCCTCTGCAGCTTTGATGTTGGAGGGGTCATAGCTGATCTTGAGGACCATCTCCTCCAAAGTTTTGATTTTGTTGTCTTTTGCGAAGGATGATATCTTCTCCAGCTTGAGTTGTGTCTGAGCATTGTTTAATGATACCTGAAATTTTGCTGCAGAAGTTGAAGCATGTGCCAATGTATGGAAAACCATCTCCCCTGTTTGTTTATGCAAATCCATGTGATCTGTTGGGTGCACGTCCTTCGTTTGGAATTCGAAGGTGGCCCTCTTCTTGTCTGTGATTACCCTTGGGTCTGGTACCTACGCCTGGAGGAAGGCCATGTACATCCTGCCCTTTTCTGTGTCAAATGCGGACAGCATCCTGTGCTGCGCGGTTGACGTCTGCTTTCGAAACTGAGCATAGGTGCTGGTGGTAAGAGTCTGATTCTTTTTCTTAATCAACTCGTACTTCTTGAAAATACTCAACTTGGGCCCAGTCTTGCCCGGCTAAGTGTCTAGTGGGGAGTCTGTGGATTTCTTCGGTACTAATGGAGTGAGATCCTTATGAAGGACCGTCCTTAAAGGAGGGATGACAAACTTAGTCACTGTGGTAGGTGGGACCTCTTTCTCACCAGTAGTGCTGGGAACTGTGGCTATCTTGGGCCTCTTATTATGTAACTGGAACTCTTCAGACGACACCTCCGTGACAGGCGGAGATGATTCCTGTCGAGGCTTTTTTTCCTTAGGTACTTGTGGTGTGGAAGTTGGTGTCACAGTGGTAGGGGGAACCTGCTGTTCCAGTTCAATCAAGGTGGCAGGCACCCACACTGTCTGATTAGCGAATTTCTCAATCTCGGGCTTAGCTTCGTGAACATACAGGATATTTTTGTTTTTCACCCGCATCTCTGAGATGATCCCGCATGGATCATAGTGCCATGGGAAACTTAAGAAAAACTTCATCTCTCTCAGCATTCAGTCAGCTTCTTCTCCGGCGCCTCGACTATTTCATATGAAGGAGCCAATCTGCCCCTTGATCCGAAGCTGCTACTTTTTCTTCAAAGACACGAAATGGATATCATCTGAATTCATGATTTGTCTTATGTATTCTAGAGTGAAAATTCTTACCGACACATACTTGGGCAGCTTGTAGGGTGCCAACTCGCACCCGAATACTCTAATCTCGGAGTGGTTTTGATACAGGTACCAATCTCCAGTCTTTGAGCTGTCCGAGAGATGCAGAATTCTCTGGACTTCGTCGTTTATTCTAGGCTCAGGCCTGCCGCTCAACATGCTTACCACTGGGTGGTAAAAAAGATCGATGAAAGCCTTGAAGCTATACTTTGTGGAGTTGTGCTTCAGCAAAGAGGTCCATGCTGTGATTGGCTGAGGCCTTCCATCTGCATCCATCTTCTTCATGGATAAACTAAATTTATTTGCTTGAAAGTAAACAAACATGTATGCCAATATAGAAATTACTCTACCTTAGGGCTATCTGACTAGGATTAGACAGTCTGGTCAGATTTATTCACTAATCTAACCTAGACATTTTGGCTAAGATTAAAATTTTTAGCCAAATTATTCACTATCCTATCAACATCAAATTTAAAAAGAACTTGGCCATGCTTGAAAGGTATGGCCAAGTTACTATTATTGCATGGGGCTTTTTTTTATTTTATTCTTTTATGCCCTCTTTTCTTTTTCTTTTTCTTTTCTTTTCTTTTCTTTTTTCTCTTCTTTTTCTTTTTCTTTTCTTTTTTCTCTTTTCTCTTTTTCTTTTTCTTTTCTTTTTTCTCTTTTCTCAAATTATTTACAGAATGAAAAATCATTTGTCAACGAAAAAACTAGAGACAGATAATATCCCAGTCACCAGTTGATTCCCATAATTTATGGGGTGATAACAGACTCTTCGAAGCATATTAATGGTCGACGATGATTGCGGAACCATAACTTGCGAGTGATTTAACTCGACAACCAAACTCCGCAATTTGAAGTTGTGTGTTGTTGGTGAGTCAACCACAATCATTGATCTTTGAAGCTGTAAGATTTGATGGTTCTAACTAATTGTGGGTTTGGAAATAGCATGATATTTAATACTTATTACGATCTCTGCAATCTATCCCAGCTGTTGATCTGGCGATTGCGCATCCGATGGTCACGACTTGATCTGACTTAATTTGATCATTTGTTGGATCAACCACAATCATAGATGTTTGATTTTATCATATCTAGCGATCTAGACTGGTTGCAGGATTGTAACTAGCGAGTAGTTTAATTCTTCTTTCGATCTCCGCAATTCATCTGTGTCGTTGATCTGGCGATTATGCATCAACGGTCTTGATTTGATCTGAGTTTCATCGCGCCATACCTACTGAGTTTCAACACGCCATATCTTCTAGGCTTTGATCTTCATTCGTTAACTCTCCTGAGCTTTAATCTCTTCATATCGTCCAACTGTTTGACATTAGTCATTATATATTGTTGACTAGTCCTCCAACGATTCTTCTGAAATTCATTGCGCCATCTCTTTTGAGATTTTATCTTCATTCGCTAACCCTCTTGAGATTTTATCTCAACTTATCATCACATCAATGATATTGATTGTTGACATCAACGACACTATGTCCAACAAAAAAAGAGAATGATTTTTTCCAAGTAGGGCGAAAATTTCAGCCAAGTATCTTTCTCCACATGGGACAACTATGATCCAAATAAGATACAAATGATCTCTATTGGTACAAATCCTCTAACAAATAGTTTGTCCAGATAGTTTATGGTACAACGCAAGATAAAGGGTCAATAGCCCTTATCTTGCCCCTTTACAAATATATTATTATGTAATTCATACTTGTGCACATAAAAGAAACCCTAAAACATGATGTCACCCTTTTTTTGGGCAAAGTTTGGCACTTTTGGTCAATACGTTGAGTTGGAGAATGGAAAGTTAGGCCTCCAAAGGCTAATGGTCTTTAATCAATGCCTTTATACCATGATCCAAGGGTTCTTTCTTCTAAAATGTGCCAAGTGTCCTCAATCACCACCAAACCCTAGCCCTAATGTTATGTCAAGCCCTCAAAAGTGATGTTTTGGACTCCTTGGGAAAGTTGTTTGGGTGGTAGGGGCTAGGTGAAATCCTTCATGATGTATTTTAGGCCACCAAAGGCATGTCTTCATCATCTGACGTGTGGGCCCTTCGCATCCAACATATGGGATTCAAGCCCCATGGAAGCCCAAGCTAGGCTTGTTCTTCCAAAACTGTCCACCAGTTGGGTCCTGCAAAGAAAAATGGATACGCCATCCAAGGATGTCAAGTCAAATGCATCATGATGAATAAATAAAATCAATAAAAGAGCCATCTAAGAAAGTACTTCAAAACCACCTCATCAAAATAAACCAATGCTCAAAGACCCTGTGCAATCTTCCAAGTTTAGGTATGGGAGGGTTGACAAAACAACCTATTGGGTGAATCGTACCTCAAGTTTAGGGGTGTTTCCTGAGGGGAACTCCCAAATAGGCCTAGATTGGCGTAACACAGAGGTGGCCCTGTCATTGTCACCCCAATAGGTTACCTCTTTCTCTTTAGGAGGAGGATAAAACCTCACTCCAAGGGAAACGTCCCTGGACCTAGTTGGTTGATGAAGGGTAAAAGACCAGGTAAAATCCACCCCTCTCTATGTCACTCAAGGAAACAAGTCACTTGGTAAAGTTCAAGGGGGTAAATGGAAATGAATGGTACCTTCCCTTTATCAATGAAACATCAAACATTAGCAATAACAATGATTTCAATAATTATGATCAGTGACTTCTTAGATGAATTATGTGCTACTAAAACAAGTTATATAAAACAAAGATAAAATTATAGTAGCAACAATTCATTCAAAAATTGCAAGTTATGATGACAAAAATGATAAAGACTTTGCAATTTGATAGTACATTGTCACTTACAATTTCAATATTAAAACAAGCCAATAAGTGACTTCAATAGGCTGTCAAAACACTTGTAACAACAGCAAAATAAATACTGATGACAACAACAAAACCACTCCAGAAAAGTACTTAAGTTAGGTAATTAAACAACTATTTCAACACTTATTAATTATAGCTTGCCTAGTACAAGTTATAGGTGATCTATCAATCAACAAATGAGTTTGATAGGCTTTCAAAAGTGACTACAACAACAACGAATTAATAATTATGACAACAACAAACAAGCTTCAAAAATGTACTTTGTCGAGGCAATTGAATATACACTTTAGCATTAATTGATAATAGCTTGACTAGTACAAATTATGGGCAGTTTATAAGACAGTTAGCATGTTGATATTGGCTTCAAATAATGGTTGTAACAGAGGTTACAACATCAGCAAATTAGCTATTAGTATTTCTAGACCAAGTTAGCAAGTTATCTCAGGTTAGTAGGAGCTTCAAGGAAGAGAGTTTGAAAGTTGTTTTTATCAACCTTCCAACAAAAGAGAGACAAGAGACTAGTGCCTTTAGGGTTTATGGAGTCAATTATATCATCACATTAACTTGGAGAGACAACAATGATTATACTTGTCTAAAATATGACAAGGTGGAAGATTGAGAAGTAGTACCTTAAGTTCTCAAGCACCAAGCCTCAAAGAGAAGGTTCAACTAGGGTGTATGCACTTCTAGGCCCTAGTGATTTCTCCTATCCTTAAACTCTTGAAAAATATTTAATGCAATAAGAATTAGACAAAGCTTCTAAAGTGCTAGCACTTTAGGGCTCTAGAAGTTTGTCTCGACAAGATCTTCTTAAGCAAAACTAGCAAAATAAAGAGCAAGAAAGAAGCACCTTATGTTTCTTACTCCTAGGGTTTCAAGCAAGCAATTTCATAATCTTACATATGGACAAATAAACATACCATATAAATTTATCATGAGATGAAAATTGCAAATTTACTTACTTCACATAGAATAATCAAGCACAAAAACCATAGATTTTCCAAAAATTCACCAAGAAATGATCCAAAATAGCCTCCAAGCAAGTGTGCCTTGGTAATTTCAGCCAATAACCCCTTTATGGTGAACATTTCATTCCTCCCTCTTATGAGAGGTGAGTTATCATCAAAATGAATGTCACTTTTTGTTTATTTATACAAAAATTTGACCTTAATTAAGTTTTAGGTCAAAAAAGACAGGTCGACCTGGCCAATTTCTTACAAAATTAAACTCAGGACAAAATAAAATAAATTTGTAGGTAAATACCCTCCTAGGGGTGACATCATGCCCTTCTAGGGTGACGTTGGACTTCTGTCATGGAACTTTGGCTCAAGGATTGAAATGGTGGGTCTCCAAAGGCCAAAACCCTACCCACACGTGCCAATAACCTCATGATTACCCCCGAGGTGACAACCCCTGCATGTAGAAACGACCAAGATTGCATGGGTGATGTCCAAGGCCAGAATCCATGTGGGAAAGGCACATCTTCCTGGTTCTAGTTCCACCAAAGTGCCTCCAAAGGAAACATCCTTTTTCTTCCTGGAAGAACCCCTTCATATTCCTCCTACTCCCTAGCTGGGGTCTCAGCATCCATCAAATGGGCTTTGATCCCGATTATCGGGCTAATTGTTAAGTGCAGACATAAATCAATCCCCCTAGATTCACTACAAAACTAGAAAAAAACAAAACAGTACACTACTCTTTCCTTAGATTTCAATTATCAAATGAGAAATGGATCTAGACATACACTGTGGATATATGCAACAGTATAATCTGAATATACTCCAACTCAACCTGAATATGTTATAAAATATCTAGGGTCTTCTTCTCCATCACTCTATAGTACAAATCTAACCATGCGAATACATGTGTTGAAGTCAAACATGGTAGAAACCACTTGATTACCGGTCATTAATGAATATCGTTAACAAGTGCAAGGGAAATCACCATTAATGTCAATGACTCCAAAGGTACTCTAATACAATCCAACGAATGTGATTTAATGAGCTGAGGTCGAAAACTCGACGGAATCTTCCGATCAAGGGTCAATAATGAAAACCCACTGTCGAAAGTGAGGAAACCTGCCATTGAGGCATGCAAGTTCCAAGATACTAATTAGTTTCTAAGTCTAATTCCTGGATAATGAGTTGAAGTCGACAGGAAAAGA
The DNA here is from genome assembly GCA_009831015.1 of Picea engelmannii. Taxonomy (NCBI): domain Eukaryota; kingdom Viridiplantae; phylum Streptophyta; class Pinopsida; order Pinales; family Pinaceae; genus Picea; species Picea engelmannii. Next base: position 447,028 of record ML780731.1, read on the forward strand.
CTCGTCACAGGAGGGCCTTAATGTATCCCCCATCAATGACACGAAGCATGTAACAAGATTTGAGGTGGATTGGAGTAACAAGTGATTCAAGACTGACTCAGGGATGGTCGACGCAATAGAAGGCTTAAGGACTGTGGAAATGGCTGACGCAATAGAAGGATTTTTAGGTTGAACTTCTCTTTGAACATATTGACGACATGACAATTGTCTTGGAAACACTGACTCAACAACAGAGATCACAGACCAATTTGTAATCTTATAAAGGAGTATGAACAAGAGACAAGTGGATTTTCCAACCTAGACACAAAGCGAGTAAAAGGGTGTCATGTTCAAAAGTGACTCTTCGATAGAATACAGGTTTAGATACATTTCTTTCCCAATTCCCCCCCCCCCCC
>ML780731.1:471390-486244 GCA_009831015.1 Picea engelmannii
TGGAACTCACTCATCTGAGTCATCCTAATTTGCGCAACAGATTTTAGTCACCCCCATATCCAAGATTTTATTAAATTCTTCCATTGTTATGTTAGCCCGTGGATGGTAGGGACTTCTCTTATGATGTTGAATCCAAAATTTTCTTGTAAGGGTTGCGATAGTCTCACTGAGAAAGTGGTCTCCTTGATCACTGGTCAAGCTCTGAGGACAACCAAACCTGGTAATAACATTTTAAAATATAAATCGTGTTGCAGTGGTTGTAGAGGAATCATGAACATCCTTTGCTTCATCCCATCGAGTCAAGTAATCACTTGCGGTAATTATGTATCTTGCCTTTGAATTCTTTGTAAGAGGATTGATTAGAACAATGAAATCGCAAACCCATTTTTCGAAGGCTTGTAGTGCTTTGACAGGGTGTAGAGGTAAATCATCGCAACAAAAGAACTTTCCCACCCTCTGACATACATCACAAGCCCAAGCATATTCCTTAGCATCTTTAAACATTGTAGGCCACCATAGTCATGTTTGTAAGATATTTTTGGCACTATCCTTGCCTCCAATGTGTCCTCCTGCAACTCCTCTGTGACATTCCCATAGAATATCAGGTCTTTCATGTTCTAGCACACAACACCCTATGCCCCAAGACATTATCCGATCTCAATTTGTATAGTTGGCTCGCAATCAGTTGATAATCTGTTGCACAAACCAAAAGGTGCCTCTTCTAGGTCACGATATATCCTTTTGGCATAGCACCAGTAGTCAGGAATAGAGAAATGTCTTAAAAATAATCAGGAATAGCCTTAATACAAAAAATATATGCATTAGGGAGTTCATCATCTACAACTCTACCACTTTCTCTCGACTCTAGTCTCGACAAATGATCTAGCCCCACATTTAGTTTACTAGGCTTGACAATGACCTCAAAAGGGAACTCCTCGAGCAACAACAACCATCTACAAATTCAACCTTCTAACACAAGTTTGTTATCTAGATACTTCAAAGCAGAGTGGTCAGTGAAAAATTTAAAATGAATGCCTAACAAATAATGTCTAAACTTTTGTAAAGCATGAATCATTACCAAGCCTTCCCTTTCAGTTATAGTATAGTTGCGCTCAGCTTGGGAAAGATTTTTGTTGGAAAATTAGACAGGATGATCAAGATTTTTGTTCCCTGGTTGTGCGAGGATAACACCCAACACAATCACATAGGCATCAATGTGAACATGGAACTCAATTTTCCAGTTAGGATAAGTTAAAATAGGTGTAGTCCTCAACTTCTCTTTGAGCAAGTCAAATGCTTTATCACGGTGTTGAGTCCAATGAAATGATTTAGATTTCTTTAGTATTCATTCCAAAGGTGTGGTTGTACTTGTGTAATTCCTAATAAACCTGCGATAGTACCCAGTATGGCCCAAAGTAGTCTACAAATGTTTGACAATGGTAGGAGGAATATTGAGAATTACTGCAACTTTTGCAAGATCGAATAACACTCCTTCCCTACAAACTATATGTCCTAGCATATTCCCAAAAGGTACAAAAAAAATAAATTTTCTTATATTAAGGGAAATCTATAGTTGTCTGCAGCAGTCCAACATCAATCGTAATAGCCCAATGTGCTCCTTGAGTAAAGTGTACACAATCCAATCATCCAGGTAGACCTTAAGAAATTTATGAATGAAATCACGGAATGTTGCGATCACGACCTGAGAGAACACTGCTAGGGAATTTTTAAGCCTAAAATGCATAACCTTATAGGAAAATGATCCCAACTCAACAGTGAAGTTATTCTTTTTCTTATCTTCTTCGATGATTCGAACCTGGTGGTATCCAAAAAAACCATTTGTGAAAGAATATGCTTCATTTCCCGCTACCTGATCCAGTACCTTATCACTAAAGGGGGTAGGAAATGGGTCATGTATACAAGCAGCATTCAGGATTATATAGTCCACACAAACTCATATATCATCTATACCTTTCTTGGTTTGTATGATGATAGGACTGATCCATTTAGCCTTATGGACAAGGAATATCATCCTAGTTTCCAAAATCCTATCAATCCCCTTCTTCATTGATCCGGATTTTATGAGTAGAACGAAATGAATACAGATTATTAACAGATTCTTAGCACAAAATAACAGAGATACAGTAAAACTTATTTTCTATTCAATAATGAAATAAGTTGAAACTGTAAAATGCAGCGGAAACAAGCTTGTTGGAATGGTGGCGACTTATCTCTGAGAAGAGATGTGACGGTTGTGCTCATTCGCAAGAAGACCATTACAATGAGGCTCTAAGGGAATTTTTACAATAAACAAGAATGCAAAAAACCCTAGACATCCAAAAACCTAACCCTAGGAGATGAAGCGCCAAAAGTCATGTGGGCCCCATTTGGGTAAGTTAGTACATCAACTTCCTGGGGTCGTAACTTTTGCATACGATCTTTGTTTTAGGCGTGTGTTAGCCCATTGGAAAGGTATCATCGAGGAGATTCATTTTGGGGGCTCAATCATGCCTTTAACTATAATTAAGAAGCTCTATCCCAAAAAACCTTCATTTAGGCCCTCAAAATGGCCCCAGAAGTTAAAACTGCTAAAAATAGTAAATTGCCAAAATTGTCAGAAAACTGTCTTGAGCCAGTTGGAAAAGGTGGGTGGCCACCGATATCCATCTGGATCAATCCCCCCTCCTTAGGAAGCAATGGTATCTATTGCGTTGAGGTCCCCCATGAGATGAGGAAATTTCTGTTGAATTTGGCCCAGGGTGAGCCACTTGCCTTGGTGCAGGAGCTGCCCTGCTTTGACGACTCGATAAAGTTGGATCCTTTTTTGTCGAGTGCCCTTGATCTGTGTGTCCACAATTTGATCATTGGATGCATATTGTATGCAGTCGGGGTTGAGCTCTGTTGGTGTCAGTTGTTTTTCTACTTCTAAGGTGTCCAATAATGGTGGAAAATAAGGGCAAAGAAGATCCACGTTGAACACTGGGTGCAGGCCAACTAAAGGAGGAATGTTGAGCTTAAAATAATTATCCCCCACAACCTTGGTGATAGTGTATGGCCCATAACGGAGTGGGCGAACCTTCTGATGGGGTCCTATAAGGTGTTCTTTCTGCAAGTGCAACCAAACTTTGTCGCCCACCTGGAACTTATGTGCCACCTGATGTTGATCATGGCGTTGTTTGTACTTTTCATTGGACTTCTGTAGGATATCCTGAACCTGTTGGCGGATGTGTTGGATCCACTCAATGAACTGGGTAGCTTTTTCATCTTCAGTTGGAGCAGGAGATGAGTCAGTCGAGGTGACTGCAAGGGGAAGTGCAACATCTATGGGACCCAATGGTTGGAATCCAAACCCCACCTGAAAAGGGTTGTGGTCGGTTGAGCTATGCAGGGCTTGATTGTAGTTATGCTAGACATAGGGAAGGCTCTCATCCCATGTGCGAGGGTGCTTTGAATTATACATGCAAAGGATATGCACAATCGTTCGATTTACAACCTCGGTTTGGCCATCTGTCTGGGGGTGGAAGGTCGTGGGTTTGGTGAGCTTGGTGTCCAGCAGTGACCATAGGCTCGACCAAATGTGCTAAGAAATCTACTATCTCAATCTGAGACAATGGTTTGTGGGATTCCAAAATGTACCCAGACTCGTTCAAAGAAGAGCTTAGCAGTGGCCTCTGCTGTGATGCTCTTCTTGCAGGCAACCAGAATCGCCATCTTAGAAAAGCGATCAACAACCACAAAAACACAGTCATTTCCCCGCTTGGTGGATGGGAGGCCCGACATGTAATCCATTGAGATGGATTCCCATGGCCTGTCAGGAGTAGGAAGAGGGGTGTACAGGCCATGTTTCTTAGTGGTCGGTTTGGCAATAGCGCAGGCAGTGCAGGACCTGATATACTTGTTAACCTCCTATCGAAGTTTCAACCAGTAGAAATGTTTCTGTAGCATCGCCACTATCTTTTCGATGCCGAAGTGTCTTGCCACTCGACTATAGTGGGATTCCCAGATCATCTTCGCTCGCTCACTTGATGGAACACAGATATGGCCCAGACGACACAACAACCTATCCTGAAGATGGACATTATCGACAACTGCATTCGCACCCAACATTTGGTAGGTGGTGGCAAAGTCAAGGTCTGTCTCATAGAGTTGGGGCCATCCAGATGTCTCATGGACGCAAGAGTCTAGCACCGTGGTGAGTGTCACGACTGGTAGTCTGCTGAGGCAATTAGCGATGTGATTGGTGCTTCATGTTTTATACTTGATGTTGAAGTGGAATTGTTGCAAGTATGTGGACCACTTTTGATGGCGGTCATTCTGTAATTTTCCTTGTGTCTGCATGAACTGCAGTGGCTTATGATCAGTGTGGATGACTATCTCCTTCCCAAGAATGTAATGTCTCCACTGGCGGTAGACTTACACAATGGAGTACATTTCTTTGTCGTAAGTAGGTACTTATGAACAGTATCTGACAGTGTCTCACTATGATAGGCCACAGGGTGGCCGTGCTGAGTGAGAACGGTGCCCACAACATAGTTTGAAGCATCTGTCTTGATCTCAAAGGAATGTTGTAGGTTTGGTAGTGAAAGTATTGGGGCTGAGCACAAGCGCTGCTTCAAATCATCGAACGCTTGTTGCTGGGACTGGCCCCACACAAATTTTTCCTTACCACCACCCCTGTTTATTTGGCTGAGGGCCCATGCAATATGGGAGAATCCCAACACGAACCTACGATAGAAATTGGCAAGGCCCAAGAAGCTCCAGAGCTCAGTGAGTGTTGTTGGGGTTGGCCAGTCACAGATGACTTGGATCTTGGTTGGATCCACATGCACGCCATGTTGATCAATCATGTAGCCCAGGTAATGGACCTTGTCCATGCCAAAGGAGCATTTTTCCAAGTTGGTGTATAGCTTGTGTTGTCGCAGGGTGTGCAGAACCTGCTGAATATGTCGCAAGTGTTCGGCCCAAGTCTTACTGTAAATTAGAATGTCATTCAGATACACCACTACAAAAGTATTGGTGAATGGTCACAGTATATCGTCCATCATCCTCATGAAAGTGGTTGGAGCATCTGTCAAACCAAAGGGCATGACCAACCATTCAAAAAGGCCTTCTTTTGACTTGAAGGCGGTCTTTCATACATCTGTCTGTTCTATCAGGACTTGGTGGTAGCCAGACTTCAGATCAATCTTACTAAAGTATTTGGCCCCGGTGAATTGATCAAGGAGGTCGTCAATTCGGGGAATCGGGTACCGGTTTCTGACTGTAATTTTATTCAGAGCCCGATAATCAATACAGAGTCGCCAAGTTCCATCTTTCTTCTGTACCAGCACGATTGGGCTCCCGCAAGGTGATGAGTTAGGGCGAATGTGCCCCTTGTGGAGCAGTTCTTGGATCTGTCACTTGATCTCCTCATTCTCTAACAAAGAGCGACGATAGACTGGCCCATTAGGAAGCGGTGCACCGGGGGTTAGATCGATGGGGTGCTTGACCTGGTAGTGCAGAGGTACCCCTGTAGGTGACGAGAAGATATTTAAGTATTCTTCCATGACCTTATCTACTTGATTCTGCTGTGTGGAGAGGTTGGTCGCAGAGACCCTGGATGTGGTTGTGATATTTCGCTTATTCTGAGAGTGAATTACGAAGAAGACAAACTTCCCCATCTGAGAGATGACTTTTCTGCATTGCTTAGCAGAGATCAAGGAAATAGCACTAGGTGGGACTACCTCGGGTATCCTATACAATTTCCTGTTCAAAGTAATAATAACACTACGAGGCCTAGACTCATATATAGCATGACGTTTCCATAAATAAGGTTGGCCCAAAATAACATCACAAACTTCAAGAGGAGCAACATCACACAATACCTCATCTTTGAAGGGCTTGATGTCGTATGACAGTCGGCACTGTTAGATGACGCGGAGATTGTTTCCTTGGTGGAGCCATCCAATGGTGTAGGGTTGTGGGTGTGGCATTGTTGGCAGGGCCAACTACTTGATGACCTCTGCTGAGATGAGGTTCTTCAGGCTACTGCTATCAACAATGAAGTGCAGTGGGGTGTCTTTTACCCACATCTTTGAATGGAAGAGGCGTTCTCCTTCTTCTTGCTTGTCTGGTTCACCGGGGTGGAGCTTTGTGGTAGCAACGGTGGCACTGGGTTCCGTGTCAATGATCCATCTTCCCCTTTCTGGTTCTGGCTCAAATTCAGAATCTGCATCTGATTCAGAGGCTTTCACTTCGACCACCAGCGACTGTTTCAAGCGGCAGTTAGCAGTGTTATGCCAAGGGCTCTTATGGAAGTCGCACCACTTCTCGGTATCTTTCTTTGTCTTTCTGGTGTCCTTCTTTGCTTGTGGCTTGGACTGGTAGTCTTGATACTGTCCATATTTGCTCTATCCTTTGTTCTGTGGGTTGGGGTCGCCCTTTCCTGGCTTTTGTTGTGAGGGGTTCCCAGGCCCAAATTGTCGCGTCTTTTGTTTGAGATTCTGCTTGATTTTGACGACATATCGGTAGGCCGTGCCCAAGGATGAGATGTCCAGAAATTCCATTTCAGTCTGGATGTATCTATGCAGAGCACTGCGATACTTGAGCACCAGATGTCACTCTGAATCTTTGATACCCAGCTTGGTGCGCAATGTATGGAAGATATTTGTGAAATCTAGTACTGCTTGGTCTCTTTCTTGGCGCAGTGTGGTCCATTTGGTATACAGGTCGTCCTAACTTCCGACAGGGTAGTATTGTTCCTTAATATCATCCCTGAAGGATTCCTAGGTGGTCATGACTGAAAATAATGAGGTTTCCTCTGTTTCTTGTTGCTCACAGAAGGTTTCCCACCTATCTTTGACATGGGGAACGACTTTGAGGAGCACAAAAGTAATATTTTATCTATTTGAGAAGTTATGGACAGAAAAATACCCTTCTAGCAGATTCAACCACTTGTCTACAACATCTGTGTCTATCTGACCTTCAAATATAGGAATATCAAATTTTATTTGTACCTTGAAGGGGGTTGTGCCTCCGTTCGAAGAAGATGTGTCGCCTGTTGGTATTTGCCGAAGGATTTGCGTGAAACTATCCATCATCTCCTTCCTCTGTTGCGTGAGGGCTTCCTCAATCAATAGTTTGAAAGGATATCCTGTCCCATCATCTTTATTTTCTCTTGCCATGAGAGGTCGCTTGGGCGTGCGAGAGACTTTTTCCTCAAGAGAAATAAGCTCAAGACCCAACTCTTTGTACTCTGACCTCGTTGGGGACATGCATTAAGACGACAAGGAACATACCACTCTGATAACACTGATCTAGATTTTATGAACAGAACGAAATGAATACAGATTATTAACAGATTCTTAGCACAAAATAATAGAGATACAGTAAAACTGGTTTTCTATTCAATAATGAAATAAGCTGAAACTGTAAAATGCAGCGAAAACAAGCTTGTTGGAATGGTGGCGACTTATCTCTGAGAAGAGATGTGACGGCTACGCTCATTCGCAAGAAGACCATTACAACGAGGCTCTAAAGGCATTTTTACAATAAATAAGAATGCCCAAAACCCTATACATCCAAAAACTTAACCCTAGGAGATGAAGCGCCAAAAGTCATGTGGGCCTCGTTTGGGTAAGTTAGTACATCAACTTCCTGGGGTCGTAACTTTTGCATACGATCTCCATTTTAGGCGTGTGATAGCCCGTTGGAAAGGTATCATCGAGGAGATTAATTTTGGGGGCTCAATAATGCCTTTAGCTATCATTGAGGATCTTTATCCTGAAAAACCTTCATTTAGGCCCTCAAAATGGTCCCGAAAATTAAAACTGCTAAAAATAGTAAATTGCCAAAATTGTCAGAAAACTGTCTTGAGCCAGTTGGAAAAGGTGGGTGGCCACCGATATCCATCTGGATCATTCACTTTCTCTTTGAATCTGAGGTTTAGACGGTATGTCCTGTGTTTAACTGGTCTTGATTAAAGCTTTAAATCTATCTTCATCTCCCCTAAATCTCCCCTAATACCTTTTAGTTCTGAAAAGTCTGTAGGAAATAGGTCCTCATATTCCTGCAACATAGCTTGTATCTATGTCACGGTCTTCTCGTCCCAGTAATCCCCTATGCAAGCTAGCTTAGGGTGTCCCTCACTCCCTATGTTTATTTTTCGCAACTTCAGGGGTTGGGAATAAGAATTGTGAACATCATCTGACTTAGTGTCGTGCATAGCTCTAGTGCCTTCTGATTTTTTAGATGTCAAATGCCTAAGATCTTCTAGGCCTTCGGGGTCTCTTGGGTCTTCATCAATTTTACTACAATTCAGAGGTATTCGGGCAAGGGATGGGTAAAGGTTATCATGGAGGTATTCATGTTCAGAATATATGGTGTGAGAATGTATAGGCTTAATAACTTCATCAATAAAAATCATTTTCTTAATTTGTTGCAAAGCTAAAGTGATTTTAGGGGACTTGTCTGAAAATAGGAAGTCTTAGAAGAAATGGCTTTGAAGGACTTCCCAACAAGTGGTTTGGCTTCGAGCCTCCTCATGTACATACCAAGTGGTTGGCATTTGTCCCAAAGAGTGAATAAACCGATGCACCCAAAATTGAGAAGGCAGTTGTGCAACTGCCCAGAACTGAATATAATGTGAAACATGCTTCCTTGGATTAGAAAACCCGTTGTATACTACCAAAGTTGAGGTCGAACTATTTGGTTCTCGATCTTTATTCAGATGAGTAACTAGTGACGAGGTAATAAAGCGATATTGAATGGCACACTTTATTTTTTCCCAAGAAGACAAAGTACCCTTACGGGTGGCCCACCATCTAACTGAAGAGGATCTTAACGTGACATCAAGTACAAGAATCCTTTGCTTTGGTGCAATTTTATCCTCTAACTCAACAAGAAAGCTATGTAAATATGAAGTGCCATCATAAACATGGTAGTCTCTAGCCTTTGATCCAATCCACATGGAATCTCTGATAGTCGCGCAATGCCTTGAGAAGTTATCATATCTTCCCTATTTTCATTTGTCAAACACTACCTCTAAATCTTCTCCTGGAGATTGAATATTCTTCCAACTTATCGAGCCATATGCAGTCGGGTTAATATAGTATGCTTGATTTCCTATAATCAAAGTATAGAGATGATCCAAGGCATCATCTTCCATATTCCCCTCTACCAGATCTGTATAGCGAGGACCTTGGTAGGGATCTAGTGGTTGGGTTACTTTCATACCATCTACTTCAAAGGTCATGATTTCCTTCTTAAGATCAATAGAAACATAATTTTCATAAGCCCAGTCGATTCCCAATAGAGCTAGGTATGGGTCCTTCTCCCCCATGATTTCTATAACTTCAAAGTCGATCGTTGTCTTTACACTAGCTAAGTCCACTTCAACATTCTGCAGCCTCCCAATAGGATAGATACAATATTGATTTGTCATCTGCAACTGAATGGGTGAATAGACAAGATCGAGCTTACCCATGGCTTCCAAGGTCTTCTTCAATAGTATGTTGACGTCGGACCCCAAATCTAATATAACATCATTAATATCGTAAATGTCGATGTGAGTATTTAGTCTAAATTCTCATCTGGATCTTTGCTTCCTCCTCTGTATTCTACCTATATTTATCTCCAGAAGATGAGCAACAATCATCTCTTACGGGTTCCATTCAATCGCTAAAGTCCCCTTGAGCGTGTTTCGTAACTCCTTGGTGAGTTGTTTGTCATCCAGAATGTCAGAAAATAAGTGGAGCCACAACTCAATAGTCTGTGGGGGTCTCACTAGAGTATCTTTTTGTTCCACAAAATTTTCCACGAGTTTAGCTTGAAGCTCATGACTCGATTCTGCAGGCGTCGGTGTTGTAGGATTAGAAATCCATCAGAATATCTCGACAACATCCTTAAAGAACTTGTTTTGCACAAGGGGGTCATATTTAACATCTTTTGGTACCGCCTTGCGGATCTTTCTTTGAGTCGAGTTTTCAACATCGACACCAGTCTATGTTCCTCCTCGAGTAATAATATTAATATTGGGTGCCTTTTCTTCAGTGAAAGGTCGGGGCTCAAAATTTATCAAGTTGGCACCTCGCTGCCTCGCGTGATCTTCCCACTTCGCAATCAACTCAAGGAAATCCTTGGTGGCATGGGTTTTGTTTCTACAATGGGCACACCAAGGACATCTTGGAAGAGGACAATCTCTAGCGATATGTCCTTGCTCATCAAATTTATAAAACCTAGTTGGTCCTCTCCCACCGTTTCACCCACCTATGAAACCTCTGCCACCTCAATGTCCTCCTCCAAATCCTCGAGGAGCTTCATTAACCCTAAATGCACACCAATCCAGTCTGTCCACAAGAGCATCCAGAGCCCAACACTGCTTGGTGGTGTGAGTAGGTGAACCACATAATTCACAGTAAATTGTGTTCAGGACAAGAGTTTATTTTGTAGGATTGGGCAGTGCCTTAGGGAATGATCGTTACTTCTAAAAAATTCACAATATTCATTATTATGATTATCCTTATGGTTTGGAAGGCATGGTACTGCATGAGACCATGGAATGGAACTGTAGTTGTGACTTGCGCAACCCCTCCAGATGGTCCTATTGGTGGAGGATCCATCAGTTGTGGAGGCGGTCCTGGACCCCTCAGTCTGGGACATTCCATCGTTGTATGACCCTCAGTATAGCAACCCGTACACCAGACCCATGGGTGACTCACTCTAGGAAGGGTCAGTTCTTAAATTTTGTCAGTTAGTGCAGAAATTTGGACTTGCAATTGTGTAATATTATAATCATCGAGTGGTCTTATCACCCGCAAGATACCAAGATATCTCATCATTGCCTCAATTTTCATAGCCTATTATATAGCTTTCCCCAAAGTGGCTATCCTCTGTTGGGTTAACGGGATTCAGGTTAATGGTAAAAGTCCCTGAATAAACCATTCCCATTGGTGGTCTTCGTGGATGGGGTTTGCTAATTTTCCTATCACATATTTAAACCATTGATTATACTCCCAAGAAGATTTCTCATCTCTTTGTTTAATCTCTCGCAACTCAGAGAGGGCCTGTTGTTCTGACTAGGGTAAACAAAATTATATTATGAACCGTTGTTTGACTTGAGAAAGAGCGAAATATTTTCCTTGAGGATTTCCTAGTTCAATGAATTCCATATACCATTTCAAAGCATGACCTCTCGAAGTGTTCTAAAACTTGACTAATGTATTAGCATCCAAAGTCCCATGAGACCACCAGATTGCCTCACAAAGGAACCAATGTTGTTCAACATCTTCATCCCATTTATCCCAAAATTTGGATATTGGGTGAGGAATCCAGCGTGTTGATGTGCCATGGGAGAACTTGGGGACCCTATAAAGATAAATCCTAAAGGTCTTGGTTTTGATAAAATTAAATAACTTTCCACACTACTACTACTACTACCACTCGAACTGGTTGGACTAGAATGAAGAGAAATGATAGAATTTATGGGAGAGTTTATTGTAGAATTTATTGGATTGTAAGACTGCATTAAGAGATTGCGCGATCCAAGGTTGGTTCTTGTGTCTTTAGGATGAGATTATTTAAACCAGGGGGTTGCATTAGGAGGCCATATTGTATCAGGCCCTATAGGGTACTTCACATCTTTGGGCGCTGTAGGAGTTGGTTCTCTCGTAACTTCTACAGAGGTTACAACTGAGTTTTGTTCCTCGATGGTGACCCTTATCATGGATATTTCTTCCGACTTTTCTTCTCCTCATCTACTCTCTCCAGAACTCTCACCTTTCTCTCCAAACCTTTCCTTCAAACATCAGCTAGCCAACCTCCCACGCATCTGCAACTCCTTCAACTTCTCTAACTCTCTTTTAAGACTCTTCTCGAAGCCGATCTCCTTCCTAATTTTTTTCCTGTTGTTCCTCATGTCACTATCACTTTCATTCTCACTCTCACTCTCATTATTGTTGTCATCTTCATATTTCCTGCTTCTCTCCTTGTGCTTCCTTGATTTTTTCCTCCTATTTTTTATGACATCGTCATCATAATTGTGGCAATAAATTTGATCTTCATGCATGTTCCTTTTCCCACTTTCATCACGCTTCTCAAGCTCTTTCCCAATTTTTTTTGTACTTCTTCCATGATGTCTTATGTCTTGACAACGAAACCATTTTTTGGTGCAAAATTGGATACTGGGGTTCTCGGAGGTTACCAACAAAGGTACTGTTGTACTCTAGTAGAGCTGGCATATTCAACCTTCCATGACTTATTATGCCTCTTCATCAACTTTCACATATGTTTTTGCCACCTCTTCTCAATCACCGCAACCCTTTTCTGAGCCCGCTTGTCTCTAGAACTCTTCTCACGACGAACCCCCATACCTCAATAACTTTTGTATCCTAACTCATGGACCCTCATCTGAATCACCTGCCACTCATGTGCAAGTGTTTTACACTTCCATTTCAACCAAAGGAACCGATAGCATTCCCTCTTCCACCAAAAAGATCTTCATCCATAACGAGATTTCTCGTAGTAATCTTCCTTGGGCTCCCTCGTAGAATATTGCTTCTGCCTTTGAGAAAGACTAGTGGTTCTCTATGGAAAATTCAATGATGTATATGTTGATATTATGGTAGTTGTGGGAGGTATTAAACCTCCACGTGTAACCCTGACAATAATAGAATATTCTGGGAAGCAAGAAGAAACCCTAAAGCATTGAATATAACCCTAGAAGACAAGTCGGCTAAAGAAAATAATTAATATTGAGTTTTTAGCTTCCAGAAAGAGAATTCGACCCAAACAGCTAAGGAAGAGCAGTATAAATAAAGGATGCAAGAGCTCATTTGGATACGCAGCTCGCAACTACAAAAATCTAGTGTGCACTGCAGAAATTTAGTAAGTACGCAAGTCTGGAGAGTAGTTGCAGTTGCAACTACTGCAACTTGTATTTTCGGTTTTAGGCTTGGACTTTCTGCCTTGTGCACTAGCTTTGGAGAGAGGTACGCTACATTGATTGGATATTAGGCCTAGGGTTTGCTTTTAGAATTATTCTCTGTCAAGGTTAAGGTGTTCGGGGGCGGCTTCGACCTATGGTTGGGTGACAATATTGCAATATTGTCTATGGTTAAACGAGCACACCTAATTTTCTAATAGGTTATGGGCCCACACTATCTTCAAACAGTCTAATGGCTGGAAGATAGATTGGGAGGATTTTCTCAGTTATAGTTGCAGTTGCAGTCAAAGTTTTTGTTGCAGCAATGAAACCCTAACCCTCTTGTTAAGGCACCTTAAGTGAAGAGATTGACCTAATTTCTAGATAGCCTAGTGCACCCTAACCTAGCGCACCTCCTAGTACTCTAAGCGAGCTAAGACATCAAGTTTGAGTTTTTGGTCAAAGTCAAAGGTTTACCAAGTCAAAGCAGTCATGAATTACTCTATGAAGTCAGAAAATAAGTTAGAAGGGGCTCCTAACTTTAGAGCATGGAAGACAAGGATTGACCTCATCCTTACCAAGAATAAAGTGTTGGATATCATGAAAGAAAAGATCGTGGAACCACAGTTTGAAGAAGGAAAAGAGAAGAAACCTCAGAACATTGCAGTTATGGAGAAGTTCAAGGACAATGACATCAATTCCATGAGTATCATAGTAGACTCTGTAAAATACCACTTGATACCCTACATCTCTCATATTGACTCGTCTAAGAAGATGTACGATGCCCTAACTAATCTCTTCTCAGTCATAAACATTGGACAAGTAATGAGTCTGAAGAATGAGCTTCGTGACATGAAAATGAATGATGATGAAAGCATAACATCATACTTTGTGAGAATATCTCAGTTAAGAGATCAACTACAAGCTATTGAAGAAATCATTTCAAGGAACTAGTAAATATAGTACTCAACAACCTTCCCAAGACATGGGATGCATTTGTCGCAAGCATGAACATAAGAAAGGAGTATCTCACATTTGAATAACTTTGGACTCGTTGTGCACAAGAAGAATCAAGGATTAGCACAAAAGAGAAATCCCAAAAGAAATACGATGATCAAGCCTTCACAACAAAATTCAAGAATTTCAGGAATAAGAGGAAGTTTGGCTTAAGGAAGGAAATAGATGAAGCTCAGTTGCCGAAGAAAGACAACCCTCAAAGAAGACCAAGCAGGATAAAACAAACTTCTTCTTCTAAGTCAAGGTAAAAATATTCTTTAAAGTTCTTGTACATACCATGTTTACATAGTTTATGTACATATCTTGCATATGTATTTCTTAAAAGATAATATGTTCAAGTGAAACAATACCTATGGAAGAATAACAAGATAAGGATTGATTTCACGATGGCTACAAGTCAAGAAATACACACGAAAAGATGAAGTACGTTGAAAACCCTTGGTAACAATTCTTGTGGAAGTTATTATATAAGTAACAACTACTAGATAAGCCAAAATCATAATCAAACTTGAAAGAAACCCAAAAGAAGTCAAAACAGAAAGAAGTCGGCAATCAAGAGGAAATTAGAAAAAGACTTGTGACACTTTGCAGAAGGCAATAAGGATGCAGACGGAAGAGTGGACTCTCTTAGATGGAGGGAGTTGATTACATAATTCCAAAAGAAGAGCATGCATTCATGCATGAAGCAAGGATTAGGAAGGATCTAATCCTAAATGATATGATCCATTGAGGATTATGAAGTATATGGCCATGTTCCAATTGAAAGTAGCAACCATGATAAACAACACGTGTTCATTTTGACTCTAGAAGAAGTCTTCTTCGAAAAGAAGCCTTAAAGTATCCTTGGTTGTCCATCTACATCCATGATTCTATGATGAAAGGAAGAAGTTGGAATCTTCAGGGCATATAGAAGAACCCATGGACCCAAGAGCTAAAGAG
>ML780731.1:487778-514851 GCA_009831015.1 Picea engelmannii
TGCGTCACTGATTAAGTAGTCGTGTGCTACTTGGTGTGGTTGTGTACCATTGGATAGTAGTTGTGTACTACTATGGATAGACACAATTGTGCTCTATTGGATGGCATTGTTCTGATTGCCATGAAGACTATCAATAGTGTTGGAAATGATTATCAACTAGATGGATAGCCAGTGTACTAGTGGACAGACATTTTCCAGGCAAAAAATGGTCCAGGACATTTATTCTTCTAGGACGTATGTCTGGATTAGAAGAATAGTCCTTGTAGCCCATGGTGTGGCTTCCAACCTCTGTTGGAATAGTTATTCTTCTAGAACATATGTTCGGATTAGAAGAATGGTTCTTGTGTCACTCTATGGAGTGAGTGACTTATCCAACATCATGCCCGATCACTCAGATGGAGTATGGATTTAAGAGATGATACAATTGATGCTATCAGATGATACTGATAGTGATGATGGTGCTCGTGATTTGATCATGAGATAACATGCGTAGTATGATGATGCTACCAGTTGAATGGTATGTTTGTGCTCAAGACCATTACCTTTAAATACCTCCCTATCTAGGAGGGAGTGTTGATATTATGGTAGTTGCGGGAGGTATTAAACCTCCACGTGTAACCCTGACAAGAATAGAATATTCCGAGAAGCAAGAAGAAACCCTAAAGCATTGAACATAAGCCTAGAAGACAAGTCGGCTAAAGAAAATAATTAATATTGAGTTTTTAGAATCCAAAAAGAGAAGTCGGCCCGGACAGCTAAGGAAGAGCAGTATAAATACAGGATGCCATAGCTCATTTGGACACACAGCTCGCAACTACATAAATCTAGTGCGCACTGCAGAAATTTAGTAAGTAAGTCTGGAGAGTAGCTGCAGCTGCAACTACTGCAACTTGTATTTTCGATTTTAGGCTTGGACTTTCTCTTGGTTATGGTTTGGACTTTATTCCTTGTGCGCTATCTCTGGAGAGAGGTACACTACATTGATTGGCTATTAGGCCTAGGGTTTGCTTCCATAATTATTCTCTGTCAAGGTTAAGGTGCTCGGGGGTGGCTTCAGCCTATGGTTGGGTGACAATATTGTTATATTGTCTATGGTTAAAGAAGTGCACCTACTTTTCTAACAATATCCCTCTATGGTAGTCTAGACCAAGAAATCCATAGCTCGACAAATCTGGTGATCCAACTTGTGTAGAGAGACTAACTTCTCAATAGTCCAATTAAATCTTTTCCTAACGTGATCTTTAAATTTTGGTGCTTCTTGCAACCGGTCGCACCACTGATAAACCTCTTATGGGAATCAGATCCAAAAGATTTAGTATTGGTCACTTGCAGGTTCATAATAGAAAACAATGTCCTTCACAACCCTCATACTTTTATGCCATAGTTCAGCTTCTTGAAATATAAAATCATCACACCTTATTTCCCACCAATTCATAATATCATATTTAAAAAGGTGATGTTGCATCCTATGAAAACTCGCTTAGAAGCCATGTCCTAGAAACAAAACCATTTATTGGTGCAAAATTTGAGACCAGGGTTCTCGAATGTTACCAAAAAAGGTATTGATGTAGTCTAGTAGCGTTGGCATATTCAACCTTTCACAGGTGAAGGAAGTCTCACCCGAAGCGTTGTCGAGACTTGTGTGTAATAAATTGAGTTAGCAAGGATACACCATCAGATATAGCGTAACACAAGACAAATTCATACTTAAATGTAAAAGATCATATCATTAGAAGTCTAAACAAGTTTATGCATTCGATAATCTATGTTGTGTAGCATAAATATAAGTGCATATATGACGAAAGCTTGTTAGACAATATCACAATTAGTAACTACACAAAACATGACAATTTGCGCAGAAGAAAGATCATGATTTCATCCATATCATAACAAATATCTGGGATGCCCGAATAACCCATTATGTATTATCATATCTCAAACTGGCATACATTAAGTATTTATTTCATATCGAGACTTATACAACATAATCAATGACGAAAGAAGAACATGAATCGAGCAACAACAGTCTAACAACTCTCGATAATAAGACTATATCTCAGAACTAGCTCGTCCTCTTTTCAATTAGGCACACTAGTAGCGATAGCATCTAAGCAATTACATTAGAGCGAATTAACCATTAACCCTTTCCCATTACATTTTCCCCAATTTTTATCATTCCCTTGGTTGTTTCTTGATTCCACTTCTATGGTTTCTTGATTTCGTTTCTGTTGCTTTCCCGCTTTGTCTTTTCTTACGCTCAAAGCTTCTAAACCTTTCCACTTCTTCCTCCAGCTGGCATCTGATATGTATTCACTCCTAGCATGTTGTTAGCTAGCTTTCTGCCACTTAGATTTCTCGTTGATATGTTGTATTGTTCTGCAAAACTTTAATATTTCCGCAAAACTTGGCGGTCTTCAAAACAAAGGGCCAAACATGGATGTTATTGGAATATGACCATTAGAAATAAGCATAAAAAAAGTCATGGTTTAAGCATTTGGAAGTAACCATGGAGTGCAATGCATGGCAGGACCCATTGCATAAACATATGGAAGGCGATCCATATTGGACATATGTCAAAGTGTGGGATCATCACTAATTGAAGACGTTTAGAAGAAGCCATCGTGAATGTGTAAGTAGGCATGGATGGAAAGTACTTTGGTATAAGCACGCATGACCTTACAAAGCCAACATGTGTATTTGGAAGGTTATCTTTATTGCAAACACAAGATACCCTTACTCTTCAACAAAAAAGATAAACTCTAGAAACAAAGGTGCCCTTGTCAAGATAATAACCTTGTTCTGGAACCAAATTAAGAATTTTATAAACCTATTCAAGAAAGGAAATGCTTACATGATCTTAAAAAAGCAACAACAAAAAAATCAATGGCACATTCACACGTAGTATACATAAGATTTACCCTAGAAACACTTAACTAGGAAAATCATCCTAACTCGGAGCCACGCCTCTATATCTCATTGTCTTAATTTGATTGTTCATAATACAATATTTAATTATTTTGAAGCATCAATTAACCCTAATTTTCTTGCCAAGATTATATTACAACCCTAATCCGAAATAGCCAAGATTAGACTACAATGGGTATAAAACCATGCATTGAAACCACCCAAAAAACCAAGAAATACACCTATAACATCATTCAAAAAATAAGGAGCCAAAAAAAAAAGGTTCACAACACTATATCTTGCAGAAATGTGTCTAGATGTATAATCTACACCTACAAAAAATACAACACTTCTAAAAAAGTGAAATGCTAGTCAGGAAAAGGCTCAGTGCACAAATAATACATTAGTTGCATCATGTCAAGATGTATTACTGAAAGAATATTGGAACCATGATGATTTTCTACATTCATTTTAAAATCAACTAAGGGACCCAATGGAACAAACTATGGGTTGGCGTGACTACTAAAAAATAATTAAATACTCCATCACATGTTAGGGAAAATAGATACCATGTTGAATTGGTTGCATATATCTGACAACTCAAGAAAATATAAAGAAGATCTACCATGAAGAGATTTTTTGCAATATTAAGAACAACATAAGTGCCAACCAAGGTTGCAGTCGAACTAAGGGATGCACTAAAGAGTATCCTATGTCAGGAAATGATGAAGATTGAGCGCAAAGACTACAAGGGGAACATTCCTTAGTTGAAAATCCATTAAGAAGCTCAACACAGATTAGAGAGGGTAACCACTACCCTTACACGAAACCTGCAAGAACGATGACAAAAACCAAGTTTGAGATTCTATGCAACCATATAGGGGTCATATGGGGTAATCAAATTACATAAGGCATAGCCAAATTTTTTCAAAAGAACCGTGATGGATTTTGAACATTAGATGGGGCCATGAGACAGAGGCACATGCAATACTTTAATATATTTTGACATCATGTGGAACCAACTAAGCAAGGATAATTTTAAGGATGGAAATTTATCTCAAAATTTAGAAACCTTGGCAAATCTGACTAGTCCTTTATATGCAAAATATAAAATGTTTGGCGATATTTTTGTAAAAATATTTAAACTTCTAAGGATTTTACATAGTTTCTATAAACTTTGGGCTATTTTTAAGGTAAAATAATTTTATTCTATAGAATTTGAGCGAATCATTTTTAGAAAAAAAAAATGGAAATTGGGGAATCTTTTTGGGGGAAAATGCATGGGAAATTATCCTATGGGTGAAATTTAGCCCCTAAAATTTTCCCTGCAACTAAGGGTCGAATAGGCCCATATGATGAAATAACAAAAGACATGTCTAGAAAAAGATCCTAGACACTATGAAATCACATACGAGTTGGATATAACAATTTGACAACACAAAAAATGGAACTTGTGTTTAATAAATTCGAGTCGAATCCAAATTTGAGGTAGAGCAACCATATATAAGCAAAAAATACATGTTTTCATAATATCTAGGAAAAAATTTAAATCCTATGCATTTACATAGGGGTCAGATGAAGTAACCCAATAATACACCCAAAGACATATGTGTTTTGATTACTACTTCCAATGTAGCTCCTACTAAGACAGTTCTGGTTCAAACACAAAAATAGGGAAATGGAAATGAACCAATTAAAGGTTTAGTTTTTTTTTTTAATCTTATTAACAAGTAGAATGATTAGATGGAATTCATCCAAAATAAATACTTGGATCCAATAAATGTCATCATATGTCAACAAGTTATTATGAATAAATGAATAAGGGATCTCTAAGATATTACATCTAATAGAGGAGTAGAATATATTATCATGTAGTAAGTCCAAACACAATAAATCCAATAAGGTCGGTGATATATAGAACCAACCCAATGAAAATAAAATTAGGCAAAGACATAGATGAAATTCAAGTCAAGTGATAGCCAAGTAAAAACAATATACATGGTAACCAATACAAAACATGTGGCCAATGGTAGAAGTTATGATTATATATAGGAACTCTAACTAGGAGAGAACAAATAATGAAATTAAGAAACAATAGAGGATGATCAAAGATAGAATGGGTCCAATAGGAGTTAGTTCAACAAAACATTGGAATATTTTGACAACATTGAGAATTTAAGAGAATAAAGAAATCAAGCCACATTGGAACATGGAAAATAACACACCATCCACACAAATGAACACAAGATGTATCCTAGGAAACCTAATATGGGAGAAAACCTAGCTATGAGGTGAGTCTTATGCTCTGCCCTCTTTTCTTCAATTATGAATAGCAAGTACAAAGTAAGGGGCACTCATTATGGAGTTTCCTTTGATATTGTGGCTTAAACGACTGCTGCAGAATCTCCTACCTTATTTGTTATTCTCTCAAAATACCACTCTTAGATGCTTTTCTCAACTATGGAACAAGTACAATGCTAAATAATGGAACCCTTTCTCCTCCTGGTGGCCCGACATTTAATATAACTCAATAGTCATCTAGGGTTACAATTTTATCATCCTCAACCCTCAATTAGTGATAAGGATTTGGACCTTCTAGAATCTTATTGAAAGTACAGATGTGGCTAGCCCCACATGTGTGAGTAATGGGTGTTGACATGGAATCCACTCGATATCATGGTTGTTAACAAGGTAGGCCAACTTGTGGGAGCCATAACTTCCACATACGAGCTCTGATTGAGGTGATTTTCACATTGTTTGGAAGGTATCAGTGTGTAGAAAAACATCAAGTGGTTGTGAGTTATGCTCGCAAGGTTTTATAAGCCACATCATGGAGTACCAATTTATTTGGGACAAATCAGGGATGCAAATGTGGGGCATTGGTAGCTCTATATATTTTAATGTACGTTCCATGCTCCATCGGGTACTAGTACCCTATCCTTTTGATCACTGCAAGCACCTTGTCTGTCATACATGGGCCTGTCACACAAAATATGAATTTGTATAATGGTGTGAAGAAGTGTTAGCATATCCTGTGGTACTTTGTCCTATACTTGTGCTTCCAGATCACCTTGCAGTAAATATGGATTGATGGGTTTGTCGGCTGGTAGGCCCAACCCATCTTCAGGTAGTGATGTGCCACACACATGATGTGCAATAGGAATGATGCCATATGAAAATCCATAAATGTTATGGGTCTGGATTCCTTCACTGCAGTGATAGTCTTTGTTAGAGTAGCTGATAAGAGATCAATCCAATAGAATATAGACCCTTCATCCGCATAGTAATATATCATTGGCATCAAGGATAGAAAAAAAGTGGAGGCATATGGTTCTCTGAACAACCTGCACAACATAGCCACCAAGTATTGATATGGCGACCTTAGCACTGCGGTGGGATACCCGTCGAAAGGCCCGTGCTTAAAATATTTGTCCAGCTTGTACAAGACCTTAAACAAGTCTTTTGCCTGGACCTTGAAACCACTGATAAGTTCTTTGTCTAATCTCATGGTTCCCTTCTCCAAGTGGTAGCATTTTTCTAGGTCGGCTAGTTGGAAAGATGCTACAAGATCTCCCCTAGCATTGAGGATGTATATTCTTCCCAAATATACATGCTTGAGAATCCAAGCAACTGTGTCTGTGCAGGGGAGTACTGCAACACAAGCTTCCACCCTGTGTATCCTTGATTTTTGGATATTCTTGAAGATCTTCAGTTCGTCGTGATCACCAGCTTCAATCGGGAAAGTTTGTCTCTTGAACATTTGATAGACTTTGCCCCACTTGAGTGAGTCTCCTCCCTTTCTAGGAGTTCAGTTTTGTCAGCATACATTGTTCCTGCAATGTCAGGTTTATCTTTATACTGGATACCACTCCTGGAGGCCTCTCTGGTAGGTGCTTTGCTTGTCACCTTCTTCCATGGAGACATTTCCGTATCTGCAATGCATAAATGAAATTAGCCTAAAAACAAACCAGGGGAGAAAAATAAGGATGATCAGATTAGTAGGTGTAAACACATGTATGCAAACTAAATATGCTTAGGCAACTTAGTGTGTCAAATACCCGAAGAATCACTTGTATTGATGGTAGATGGGAGGTCATCATTGGAAGATGATAATATGATGGAAACCATTGTGGATTTTTTAGTCTCGGTGGGAAAGCAATTAAAAAATCCAAATCGGTTAATCAGATGGGTACTTGGCTAATGGTGAATAATTCAAGACTAGAGCAGACCATGGGAACTCATCCAGTGTGTACTGGAGGAGTTGGCATAAAGTTCTTCGAAAAGAACATCACGTGAGATGTTATAATGTCCTTCGATGGGGCTGGAGGGAACTACATTAAGTGTTCTGGTTACCGGTGGAAAAATCGTTAAGAACTTCGAGTAGACCGACAACGATTGTACCAAGTCCTTCGGATGGACCAGGGATAGTCTTATTAAGCTCATCGGTGAACATCACCGAGGTTGATATAAATGCCTCTGGTGAAATCAGAGGCGATCGTGATAACTCTTCCGAAGAGCATCGACGGTGATGACACAAAGTCCTTCGGTTTTGACCGGGGGTGATTCTATCAAGTGCTTTGAAGGGGTTGACAAAGATTGTGTTAACTCCTCCGATGAATGCCAAAGGATATCTCTTCAAGTCCTCTGGATGGATTAGAGGGAATCACAAAAAGTCCCCCGATCATCACTGATGATGACCTTGCAAAGTTCTTCGGGCTAAGGCTTGAGACGATTCCACTAAGAGTTCCAGGGAGACTAGAAATGGTTTGTTCAAGTGTTCTGATGAGGCCTGAGGTGATATTTCCAACTACTCCGGTTGCCATCGAGGGCGATTGTAAGAAGTGTTTCGATGGGGGGAATACATCAAATTTTAACTAAGTGTTTTGGGTACACTAGAGGGGATGATGGGAAGTCCTCTCGTTACATTGGAGGCATTAATATTAATTCACCCGGTGAGCGAAATAAGTGTGTCGAAACAATTGTGGGGAACTCCTCTGGTTGAACCGAAGGACTTAGTACTAATTTAACTAGTGGATGAAAGAGTGTTTCAGAGGAATTCAGGGGAAGTTATCTGGTGAACACCGAAGCACTTAAAGGGAACTCCTCTGGTACGTACCAGAGGAGTTTGTAGGAACTTTCCTAGTCACCAAAATGACTTTCAAATGTTTATCCAAGTGTTGAAGACAAGGATTGAATCGAAACAAAAACCAAAACAAGTTAACTTGTTGAGAGAGAGATAAACAAATATCAACATTTAAGAAACTTTTTCAAGTCAAGAGGTTCTTATAGAAGAAAGCAAGGGGCTCCATTTTCTTCAAGAGGGGATTTACAAGTAGATATACAAGAAAAGGGAGGTTGTTGATGCATGGCACAACAAATGGATACACACTAGGTGAATCCATGAATCTTTGCAGAGTGGTATTCAAACACAAACTTTTGAGAATGAGAGAATAGGCAATGCATGACCCAAGAGAGAAAGAGCAGGTCCCTAGCATTTAAAAATGCAGATTTTGATGAGACAAAGCTTGTATGATATGAGGAATAAGTTAGAATCATGTCTAGATCAAATTGATTTAGATGGTGCGACCTTTTCAACTAGAATTAGTTTTTGGGAGGCATTAGAAGTTCAATAGGAAGATGATACATCAAGAATGCTGAAAATGCAAGTTGATTTCACATTTCTTTGGTGTCACTCCATTGCAAATGAGCGTCTATAGCCCCAATAGAGTCACCCCAGTGTCACAAGCCTTGCTCCACTGCCAGTGATCATCCATAGCCCCGATGGAGATACTTTCATGTCCCACATGATATGGAATGCCTTTCCCTAAGCCTTTACCTTTTATAATTTTATTCTCTTATATTCATAGAAAGGTGGATGGGGGGGTTCCAATTTTCCTTCTCCAACTATACAAATATCCCCTTAAATTTGTAGTAACAAAGCTTCAAGTTGGCCTCTCTTGGATCCCATGGCTATCTAGTCCACATTTTGGGCTCCCTTTTCCAAAGTCCATAGTCCTAACTTGTTGACCTTGTCACCTTGAGTTGAGGGATTGCATAATCATGCATGTGACATAATTCCATTATTATTGTGTGGGGAAAAACATTGTTCCCAACAAGATTTTGTGCTTCATGTGGGTTATCATGATGCTAGTTAAACACTATAAAAAGAAGTTGTCTTTATTTTTATTGAAAGTTTTAAGTATAATGGTGCATACCTAACACATTAGATTACTCGAGGGAGCAAGGAATCTCTAGTTTCAACTATTATATTCATGTTATTTCAAGATTATACTCTTTCTCGCAAGGTCTTTTGGCTTTGAATTCATGCACAACCTCGATTGAGGGTTTCTTCTTTGCAACACTCTCATACCTTTATTTGGCATTCACCATAGTCATGTTGCTATAACATTACTATGGTTCAAAATCCTCACTACAATCACTTTCATGCTTGAGAAGACACTTTTACTTGCAATTATCCCCATACACACCATGGTAACATGGATCAACGAAGGCACACGTGAAGACTTCACCATTATGTTGAACAACATTATGAGGGCATCACAACACAACCACATCAATGTTCTCTTTCCTTTTACTTGCTTTTGAGAAGAACTTGTATGGTTGTTCAAGGGTTTTGCTTGTGTTTCTTTTATAATGTCCATGGAAAATCTATGTAGTCTCTTCTTGTTTTCAATAATTTCATTTACTATATGATTTTTTCTTACTTCACATATAATTAAGGGAGAAACTGAGGAGTTTAGGTCATTGAAGTAACTGGGAATTTACAAGCTTATGTAACTCATTATCTTAGTAGCTCCAAGGTGTTGCCTATAAAGAATTGTTTAATGGGGTTGAATTTTTCCTTTCCTTGATTGTAATAACCTTGTCTTCTGTTAAACAATCCACTACACTTCCTCCTCTACAAGCATCCCCCCCCTTCAAGGAAAAGAAGGAAGAAAAACTCAACATTTCTATCTTCCAAACTAAACCGTGATTGTTTGGGGTGTTTTTATCTCCTTTTTTGTTTGTCTATGAGCATTTCTTTTTAATAGGATTTTTGTTTCATTTTCTCCCTCCCTTTCCCTAGTCCTTGGTTGGATTTTAGATGACTATTAATATCTCAAGATATTTGTCTTCTTTTTGCATATACAATATTGTTCTTATTATATTAGTTATAGTTATAGTTTTTGTTTTCCATTGTATTGAGGTCAAAGGAGGCTTTCTTGCTTACCAAAGTTAATAAGTTTAAGGGTAGTAATTGTTTTTCTATTTTTTCTCAATGAGTTTGGGACCAGTGGTGGGAAGTAAGGAGTTTCACACTCTTGATCAAGGTTCCAATCTCACATGCTTCACCTTATGCCTTAAGGTAACCATGGGGGCTCCTAGATGTAGGGTGAACATATGGCACTAAGAGGTGATGATCTGTGTACATATTATAGATAGAAACCCAACCCCCATGTTGTCCTTAAGGTGAATATGTTTAACAAAGTTCCATTCCATAGGCTTTTACGACACCTTGAGGTATCCATGGGAGGCATCTAGAATTAGGGGTGGAATTGATGGCACCAAGAAGTCATGATCCACATGAMCATATTATAGATCCAAGCTCACCTCCATGTTATGCTTAAGGTAGATCCCATTGATTAGGTTCCATTCCCAGTAGTCTATCAAGGCACCTTGAGGTAGCCATAGTGGCACTTAGAGGTAGGGGTTAAACTTATGAAAACTAGAAKTCAAGATGCATATATACATATTACAAGGCCAACCCAACCCCATTCTCTCCTTAAGTCTTGCAAAAATTTGGGCCAACARGCTTGATACTAGTAATGGGGACTAAGGAATTTCACTTAGAGAGTTTAATTGTGTAGCAAACAACCTCCTCCATTCAATAACTTGAGGGAATCCAATGATAAAAAATCATGATTTTGACAATGTAAACCTACAATGTCACAACTTTTGACATTGTAGATGGATTTCTAGGCCCACATTTTCAATGGAGTGACTTCATATTGCAATTTCAACAATCCAAACTTGTATTTCAAATTTTTTTGTCAAAAATACTATTGGATTTGTAAGGATAAAGCCCCTATAAACAAGGTCTTTTTGTTACACAATTAGCTTATTCCATTTCACACCCTTGGTTAAGGTTCCAATCTCATGGGCTTCACCCTGCACCTTAAGGTAACCATGGAGGCACTTGGAGGTAGGGGTTGCACTTATGGTGCTGAGCGCTGATGAACTACATGTATATATTATAGACCTAATCTCACTCCCACATTTTCCTCAAGGTGGATACCATTAACTAGTTTCCATTCCCACGATTGACCAAGTTCCATTCCCATGGGTCTACTCGGTACCTTGAGGTGGCCCATGTACTTATGGCATCGAGGGGTGATGACCTGCATGTACATATTCCAAAAAAAAGACCATCTCTATGTATTCTCTTTAGAACTTATCAAGAAAAAAACAATAATAATGTGATCTTGTAGTGGGTTGGTGAGAGTTTTTTTTTTTTTGGTTACAAAGCCTAGGGAAAACTCCCCCTAATTTTGAGGATGGTACCTAGGATAAACCCTATAATCTTTATGGCACAAGGCTGGTCAACAAAAGGGCTCAAAGCCATTATAATAATATACTCATTAAGAACTCAACATGTCATTTACCGGAATTGAACCTGGGTGGGGAGGATAACAATCATTCCTCCCAACCACCCGAACTAAACCCAAATTGACCAATTAGTAAGAATCTATCATAATTAACCCATGTTTAATTCTAAGTGCCATTCCCACTTTAACTTTAACAAAATATCCCAAATCGTATATCTCAAAGGTTAATATCCAATTTTCCCATAATTGAGTGGTTTCTATAAACTAAAGAAACAATTTTTTTTTTTCAATATATATATTTTTAAATATAATAAATTTAAAAGAAAACAACCAACATTGTCACTTCAAATAGTTTTTTACCGTGAACTTGTCAAAAAAAAACCATTCTTCCTCTTGTTTTAAGGACGTCCCTAAATTGGCCAAATAAGAGAAAAGATATGTAAAGTCCTTCAAATGCCCAGCCCCCATTGCAATTTTTTTAAAAAATATAATAAGCACTACGTTTTAAAGAAAACCACCGACATCGTCACTTCAAATATTTTTTTTCCCGTGAACTTGTCAAAAAAAACCATTCTTCCTCTCGTTTTTAGTTTTTAGGACGTCCCAAATTGTCCATATAAGATAAAAGAGATGTAAAGTCTTTCCCACGCTTAGCCCCAATGCAAAGGTCGAATAGCACCATAATCGTCAAATATAGAAGGACAGCAAATATTAATCTATATAATAAATAAATAGATGTTAATAGGATCCAATTTGACGGATCCTCTTCTATTCAATGTGGGCATGGTAAATGGAGTGGACGCAAACGAATAATTCATTAGAGTTGAGGGGGTTTGGTATAAGGAGGGGAGAAGGGTGTAGAGAATATGGTATTATTGTTAGCATGGGGGAAGAAGGGTTAGAAGAAGAAATTGGATCCGGAAATCCTTTGATTTCCTATCACACCAACCACAATATCAATATCATTCAATCCATGGCCTTGGCCACGCCCAATGACGACGCTGGTTATGGTGGTGGTGCCTTGCCCATGTCGCTTCCATTACCATTACCAGCAAATGTTCAGGTAAGCACTAAATCCACATCTTCGTCAGTCTTCATTAATTCATTATACCCTAACTCGTCTATTAAATATCTATTGCAACGTCTATACATATGTTTGTGTGTATGTAATTTTATAGTGTGACTAGGTCCATGTGGGATTCTTTGCATTTCAAATCAAAGATAGGGAGGGAAGGTATTTGAGTTCGTGGGTCTGGTAGAATATGGTGGGGCTGCGAGTATTTTTCTTTTGGGTGGTTTAATGGTTAAATTTGGTACCTCGTTTAAACTTTGCAACAGGAATGATGAAATTATGGACAAACTTAAAAAATCAATCATAACCAGTCAGAATAAACGTTAATTGATCTTAGTTTTAGAGACTGTTGAACTTATGTTAGGTAATTATGGTATTCGTGTAGATGAATGTTAGGTAATTATGGTAATCATGGATTCGGATTCTAATTCATTTCAAATTCAAGGCGATAGATAGTGGATGATGAATGCTTGTGATATTTTTACATGTGTTTTATATTTGGGTGACTGTTGATTGGGGATCAGGGAGAGCAGAGCAAATGTGGGATGGAATCAGAAAAAACCTTGGATGGTCCTGTCAATAATGTTGTTGCAGCAAACATGGAGGTTGTTTTCAAAAGTGAGAACCAGAATAATTCTTCTGTTGAAGTTCCACTTCCTCCTAATCAATCTCGGGAAGAGCCAAAGAATGAGCACCAGTCATTAAGTACTCGCCACATGGGAGGCCTTGCAGTCAGAGATCAGGAGATACAACAATCACCTGGATTGGCTCTTTGGGTTAAGGTGAGTGTATTGAACACAGTGAAGGTTCATGATTTTCAGGTTTATCACTTTGTTAGGTAATTATGGTAATCACGAGTCCTAATTTATTTCAAATTCAAGGCCATAGATAGTGGATGGTGAACGCTTGTGATCTTTTTACCTGTGTTTTTTATTTGGGTGACTCTTGATTGAGGATCAGGGAGAGCAGACCAAATGTGGGATGGAATCAGAAAAAAGCTTGGATGGTCCTGTCAATAATGTTGTTGCAGCAAACATGGAGGTTGTTTTCAAAAGTGAAAGCCAGAAGAATTCTTCTGTTGAAGTTCCACTTCCTCCTAATCAATCTCGGGAAGACCCAAAGAATGAGCACCAGTCATCAAGTACTCGCCACATGGGAGGCCTTGCAGTCAGAGATCAGGAGATACAACAATCACCTGGATTGGCTCTTTGGGTTAAGGTGAGTGTGTTGAACACAGTGAAGGTTTATGATTTTCAGGTTTATCACTTTGTTATAGTTCTCAAGTTGCAAAGGGGTGCCAACTTCACACTTTTTTTTATTAAATGCTTCTTTTCTTTTCAAGGAAAATATTGTGAAAAAACACAAAAATATTCTGGAAAAACACAAGGGATGCTTCCCCACATTTGTGGATGGCATCTTTAGTAAACTATCGGCATAGACTAGTGTGCCTAACCTAGGGGATTCGAACTGGGCACCTACTGGCATTGAACATTAAATGTTTCTTATATTCCATTTAATATAACAATATGCACAGAAAACAGTTTACGAAAATAAATGGTGATAACATGAACATTTACCAAAAATAAAAGGGTGGCAAAAACAAAAGGCCACCACCCTGCTGTCATAAAGGGGCATAGGTGCAGAGTATTAAATTTACAAATTCCCTACCCTGATCTACCAAAATCATTGGCATAAGGCTGAGTAACTGATAACCATAAAAATTATTAATGCCTGCCCAGCGGTGCACCAGCAATAAGCATCATTAAGTAGAAGCTACCACAGCTACAAGATCTGGGTCATCATCTTTGGGTGTGGGCCCACCAGTCATCTGTGGTGGTTCATTGATAACCAGCAGCCCCCATCCATCATTCTTATCCTCAGGATGTTTGTCTTCCTCTGAAATGATTAGTGGAACACATGACACTTTATCATCCAATGGAGGCTGAGGAGACAGGTGTCATTGTACTGGCCATGTAGCCAGCTCTTCCTCCATTTCTTCCACTCACAAATCTGCTTGCCTGGATGATGGTGAGGCATGTGGTGGCTGGAATCCTGACAGGAAAGTTCACATAATTTTTAGTTGAGCACTTAGTTCTTTTGCTTGATGTGCGAGAGGGAGGATTTATGTATAAATATCAGCCTCGAGGACTCCCAATCAGTGACGCTAGAATTGCTCCTCCACCCCCACGATCCTGCTCCTAAATTACTCTTCGGATGGAGGCATTATGGAGTACACTCCTGAAATGAAACACTTTTAGGACTACTCCTGAGGCTGCGTTTCCGAAATGAACCACTTTCAGAAGCTCTCCCCCCCCCCCAACAAAAAAAAAACNGTTTCTCACTCTATGCTTCCCTTTGATGATACTGTCTTATCTCCCATGGTGCTCCCTGGACGCTCTTGTGGTGCATCTTGCATGCTCTCGTGGTGCTCCTTGGATGCACCTGCCATACATGTTCCACTACAAAGGATTATCAATAACTAGAAGATGGACTAGCCAATGCTGAGTTTATTTTTGAGCAAAAAAGGTTATTTGCAAGAATACTTTTAGAACATAACCAAATGTGAAAAAAACAATGTCATGTGATGTGTCATGACATTTAAGGTAATGTCAAGCTCTCTCCCCCCCAAAAGAAAACTCTCCTTGGTCTTAAGTAGTGCTCTCACTCTATGCTTCACTTTGATGACACTCTGCCCTCTCTCCCATGGTGCTCCCTGGACGCTCTTGTGGTGCATCTTGGATGCTCTCATGATGCTTCTTGGACACTCCCCAGATGCTCCTGCCATACATGATCCACTACAAAGGATTGTAAATAACTAAAAGATGGACTAGCCAATGCTATGCAGAGTTTATTTTTGAGCAAAAAAGGTTGGTTGCAAGCATATTTCTAGAACATAACCAAATTTGAAAAAGACAATGTCATGTGATGTGTCATGACATTTAAGGTAATGTTTTGTGTTGATTTGACATGCTATACAGCTCCCAGTTATTAGTGATTATTGCTCTTAGTATGAGTCTGTTTCAATTCGAGGAAAGTCTGGAAGAGACTAGCCCTGGCCATTGCCCTTTGGTTTCCACCTAGTTTCTTATGCATCTTGGTTACTATAAAGTGAACTTTTCAGATTCTGAGATCTACATGCTTGTCACAACCGTTCAAAGAAGAAAAGATAAATTTATAACTCACTATCTCCATATTGTGTTTAGTATCTAGATTCACCGTTGATGGAGAGAGTTTTAAGTAGACTAAATATGTTCCCCATGAAGAATTGACATCTATCAAATGTACCCTCTTGAGGAAAAAATAGGAATGTAAATTTATTATTCTCTTGCTATAGAGTCTAGATCAGCAGGCGTAAGATCCTCTGTCAGCTACCTCTTGCAACTAGGTAATAAATGGTGTTGAAGGGCCTAGGATTTGTTTTTTCTAGTGTTGGAGAGGTACAATGGTGTTCCAAGGACATCATAAATAACATGACCATAGCCGTAAGTTAAATATTTTGACTAATCATGGGGTTTCTACCCAACATTTGCAACATGGGTGCTTTCACAGGTTGTGAACACATTGTACTACTACTTCCTATTATATGCTTTAAAACTTTGTAAATTTTTAATTGGCAAACTGTTAGATGGTTGATCTTACTTGTGTAGTGTACTAAATGGTTGTTGCTCTAATGATCAATCTACTATGGGCAACATTCCTCACTTCATAATAGTGTAATATTCATCTACAAGTAGCACAAATATGTATGTTTTCGTATTTATTTCAACTATTTGGCTTTCTGCATGTTTTTTAAATACATAAAAATATCTAATATGTATAAAATGCTCCTGGGATGCTTTGCTCTTGTGTTTTTATGGGAAATGGCGCTCTAGGCACTCTTGTTCCAGCTCGTGCTCTGTCCTTTGGCAACACTACTCCTAGTTAGTGCTTAGTGCCATTCTTTGAGCTTTAGATTTCGTGTATATGTTTATTTCAGTAGATATGTGTATGGATGTGTATAGTTCAAACCTGAAAGTTATTGCTGGTTCAATGACACTAAGTTGATATGGGTCCAATCTTTGTATTGTTGAATGTGTCCTTCTAGTGTGTGGATATACTGCAGAAAATGAGATCCTAACAACCAAACATATCACGACCCAACAAATAAATTTGATTATGTTCAGCAAATAACTTCGATTAAATTCAAATTCGATTATGTTGGACAAACAAATTCTAAATAACTTCGATTAAATTCAAATTCGATTATGTTGGACAAACAAATTCTAATTTGCTTCTTAAATTTGAATAAAATTCCCGTGTTGTAAATTGAAAATAACTTAGAAAACAAAATAAAAACATTATAATTATAAATTAAAATTTTATACTAAGTTTAAAATTGTAATACCCTTGTTTCCCCGAGCTTGTAATTAATCATTAATTATGATCACCATGCTATGGCATGGAAACAATGTAAATGTATTATTGTTTAGATTGCCAATAACTGACTGTGGGGGTGAAGCCTTGAAGTATTGGCCATGATATCACTAGAGGAAAGAGTGAAGAAACAATAAAAATGGTTCATTATGTCAAAATGACCCAATTTCTCTTTGTTGAAATAATAAGCCTCATCCGGATTCCAAGAAAAAATCAGTTAATGAAAGAACGATCGATGGTTGAACAATCAACTACCCCCATGAATGGAAGCATGGAGGGTCTGGTTGAGGAGACAAAAAACTGTCAGCCCAAAGTACCACAAGATGTAGTTTTCCTGCATGCCCAGACTGACCCGAGTTTCTTCTAACAGAAGGAACAAGACAGGGCCAGAACCTCCTTGGGGAAAAAGGAGAGGGCGTGCAAGAGAAGAGGGGACAGACCATTCAGAAAGAGACGAGGGCGTGAGGCTCTCCAACTCGAAAGAAGAACTAAAAGATTAATCCGTTTTGGTTACTGGAGAGAACAAGAGAAGGAATCTCTGAGAGTTTGCAGAAAACATGACCTGAGCAGAATGTTGCGAGCTTGATGCTGAGGGAGCATCTGATAAACCTCGCAGAGGCTGAGACAGAGAAAGGATCTTTGAGAAATTGCAAAAGTTCCCTAGTGATATCATGGCTTGGCACGGGGGTGGCTAAAGCGCTAAGAATGAATGCCTCTGCGCCTACGGTTGGGTGGAAAGGCGAACACCCACAGTTAGTTCGATGGCTGCCACTTGTAATAGACAAGTATTCTCATACCCTGTGAAATTGAACTGTAACTGTAAATTAAGGTTGGATATTCTGTGAACGTTTCAGGGATGTGCATGCTTGTTTGATGATTAGATCGTGTTCCTTTATTTTGCTTGATTGTGTGTTTAAGCAAGTAAGGAACTATATGGTTTGAACATGATTTGTACACGTAAATGCTAGAGCCCCTATAGTGGCTCAAGTTAAAGAAAAATAAACTGTGATTTTGTTGACCAAGGGCACAATTTCATGTATGCATGTCTATACTCCCAGTTGTTTTGGGTCTCCTGGAAAAAGGGACGGTCAAGCTTAGGAGAGGTAGTGCGAGGGTGCACAGAGCCTATGCAAGTTGTGTAGAGGTTAAGAACTCTCTAAGTTCTAAATTCCATGAGAAGCGCAAGAAGTGCGCCTACACTTCATTCAAAGTGTTTGCAAGCTTAGAAGGTATAACGCTCGTGGAATGTAGACCTATGAAAACCATGGGTTAAATCCCTTATTGAAGGGGAGTGGAACCGCGAAGCACAAAAGGAGCCACAACAGCCGTTGATCTGGCTACTAGGATAAGTTTGGGCCGTTGGATCATACCCAAAGAGGAGCTAAGTTATTCGGGACTTCGGAGCTTCGGGGTGAATGAACATTGCAACGTCCTAAATGCGTCGAAGGTGACTTGTCGGACTGGTAACTTGATGGTTGACTGACAGTTAGCGGTCATTTACCTGTTATCGTGGGATTCATTCCCTTGCTAAACCCCAATCCACTTCTCGATCGTGAAGTAATGCGAGCCGTAGATCTGAGGCTATTCAGGATCTCCCCTGACCGTTGGATCTTTGTCGTGGTCATTCGACGTTGACCTACTCCGGGAGAAGAAAGGTGTTAAACAATTAGAACCTCTGAACGCCAAATTTGTGGAGTAACATGGACCGTGGATCTAAGGATCCTTCAGGATCCTTCTTGACCGTTAGATCAAGTGTTAGTGGAAGGATAGAGTAAGGAAGGGATGACCGACAACAAGCGGTCATTATGCCTTATGACCCTCTCAGTCAGTTACCTCCGAGACTGAAGACTCAAGATTTTGTGAATTGCGAGAGCACGGAGCCACGAATCCTCGACAACCGTTGGATCAAACCAAGGAGGATCATGGGTCGTTCGATCATTATTTGGCTCTCCGGCTAAACCCCACTTCGGGTGATTCAAGATGCAAGGTGTGATTCAAGATGCAAAGTGTGGAGTTTCCTCGAAGGCCGGAGTGACGTCAGGAAACGACATGGCCAAAGTACACGATGGAGTCCGATAGTATGACAGAGCCGACACGTGTCATCTCGTGGCTAAGCCACGTGTCTTGTTGACTCATCGTATATGGTATAAGGTCGGAGAGATGGGTGCCACGTGTCAAGGTGGTGTCATCGCCACGTATCTGCCAGGTGGCAGATGGTGGTAGGGACACTCGTGCAGAAAGCCACGTGTGCAAGAGGGACCTGCTCCGGGAGTTCGGGACTTCGGAACTCCGGGAGTAAAAAGGAAACTACACGACCAAACCCCCGAATGCTGAAGTCGCAAAGCGACGAGGACCGTCGATTCGAGGATGTTCGGGATCATTTCTGCCCATTGGATCTAGATCGTGGTCAGCCCGACGCTAACCACTCCGGGAGCAAAGAGGGAGTTACACAATAGATTCCCCGAAGTGGCGAAGTAACGGAGGCCGTAGATCTATGGATCCACGTGGACTCATCTCGACCGTGGGATATAAGGGTCGTTGTAAGGCTGTCAGATCGGAGTGATGTGGCACGTTGACGTCACTTAGGGTGATGTGGACCCATGCTCAACGTGCCATGTGTCACCCTGATTCATGCTTTTCATAGACCCTAAATGCCCATTAGAACGTGACACGTGTCACCCATTGATGGGACCACGTGTCAACCCTTGGTGTATGCTTGCGTGGCCTAAGGACTGGTGGAATACCCCAGGGCACTAGGAGTTCGGAACTTCAGGGAATTTGGGATGCTGGGACGCTGGGGTTAATTCGGCCGAAGGCCCGAATCCACCTATCCCTGCCTCTGCGTTTAATGCGTCGCCACATGTAAGTGTGGACCCTTGGGAGTCCGGGAATTCGGAGGTTTGGAGCAGTGTGAGTGGATGGGTTGAAAAGGGCCGAAGGCCCGGATTTTCTCTCTCGCTCTTGCAGATTGTTGGACAATTTAAATATAGTTACTTTAAATGAAAAGGGACCCTCTTTGGAATTTTGACATTCGGGAGATTTGGGTCCATGAGCACTTGGGGAGGAAATTCGTCGTAGGCCTTAATTAATATTAGTTAATTTAACGTAATAGACCCATAGGAGCTAGACAAATGTCAACTTCGGGTTGGATGGGTTTTGTATACTTTGATGAGGTGTAGTGTCGGGTGATAGGGAATCACGAGGATGTAAGGGATTCCAGTTAATGAAGCCTTAAAGAACCTTGAAGGGGCGTAAATTGCAATCCAGAGCTCAAATTTGAGCATGGTAATAGTCGTTGGAAAGCTCTTGATGAGTAGAAGAGGATGGAAATCTCGGAAAGCATATTTGAGATGATTAAGGAAAGTGAAATTTTGATGCCCCATCCCTAAAAAGGGTACTTAGGGGTCGGGTGTGTTAAAATTGGTATAAGAGCGGGCAACAACACCCTGCTTGGGCTTATGAAAGAGTGAAGTAATTATTTTTCTTTCTTATAATACTTTAAGGGATACTTGAGTTTAGAGAGAAAATTGAGTGAAGAGGTGGCAAGAATTGCCTAAAAAGTGGGGCTTAATGAAGCATTTGATAATTAAAAGTGTTGATTAAATGAAGGATTTGACATTGGGAGTACAATGCTCCATGCCTATAGACCTTATGGAAGCAGGTGAAATCAACCTACTTGACCCGTCATAACTGAAAAACTTCCTATTGGGGTAATCACTCTTTGTAAAATAAGAGAAGTCACGTGAATTGAGAATGAACCTCAAGGGAGAAGTGGAATGACATGAGCAAGTTCAAAAGCTCATGGTTGTGCTAGGGGAGTGTGTATCCCTACTAACCAAGGGTAGGTCTATGCACAAGAATGCAAAGAGGTAAGTAAGTGGAACCCGTCTGCACTGCAGACAGGGGTATAATGCTTGGTGCACAAAAATATGCTGAAATGCATATCGCAAAGATAGAGCATGCATATGACATGCATATATGCTTATTATAGTCTGCCATTGAATGTGAACTATGATGATCATATGGTTAGTGATGATCTGACTATGGTAGCATAAGAAAAAGGTGGATGATGTTGAGTGCATAGTACCCTACGAGGATAAGGTAGAAGGATTAATGAAATGTTGATCCTGAATGAGGTAGAGGAAGTGTTGGGGCACTTCTAAATGACCAATGGGTCAGGTTGAAATCCAAGACGTGGATGGTATCCATATAAGGTATGGCTTAGTATGCTCAAGTAGTAGTGAGAGGGAATCTAGAAAAGGATTCCCTTGATTGAAAAGTCTACTGATCAAGACCAGTTAGAAGCTTGATAAGCTATCTTGTTGCCTTGGGCATTGTTGGAACTGCCCAGATGGTATTTCTGGGTTGTTGAATAACTTTATACTAGTTGAGGCAAAAATGCCTTCTTACTGGTTGTTGTCGTGGAGAAGAGGGAACATAGTTATGACTATGTCTGATTAAACCTCTTTGTGGATATCATGTGAATGACTGCAAGCTCTCAACAGAGAGAGTAGCTTAGTGATGAGTACCTCTATGAGACTTATCGTAAGAATAATTGGAAGATCCTTGGGAGAAGGATCTGGAAGTCTGATATGCCCATTAGTATGAATGACATGGAAAACGTGCAAGCAGTGAGCCTGCATGATGAATGTTTAGCTGTGTTTATTTATGCCTGAGTGCATGGATTTAATGCATTGTAAGGTTGCTTGATATAAGGATTGATATTAAGACCAAATAGGTATGAATGAGTGATGTTAAACGTGCATATGATGCACATGTATGATGTATGAGTGAAATGTAAGGCAAGAA
Source organism: Picea engelmannii (assembly GCA_009831015.1). NCBI lineage: Eukaryota > Viridiplantae > Streptophyta > Pinopsida > Pinales > Pinaceae > Picea > Picea engelmannii. The sequence continues at coordinate 509,583 of ML780731.1, forward strand.
TTGCACTTGCTCAGATTGAATGAATACCATGGATGCATGGTTGACTCTATTCTGAAGAGTCACGAAAGTTTTGTTTTGAATGATTGCTTAAGGGGAATGTGCTCCATTCCCTCAGGAAAGGCTAGTATAAATAGACGAAAGAGTAAATGAGCAAGGATGCTCTGTTGTCATGATAAGAGGCAAAATGATTATGCCTCGAGGATCGCATGAGAATGATTGTGAACAATCATGAGTTGAATGATTTTAAAGTAAAGATGCATGTTTATATTCTTTATAGAAATATTTGGTACACAGCTGAAGCTAACTCGAGGTTGAGGCCAACACAAATAGTGAAGGATATGCAATAAGGAAGTTGCATGTTGAAGGAGTTCCTTGTGGAGGAACTGTGTGAAGACTCTGTCAGGAGAACCGAGTCACCACCTTAATTACTGCTGAGAATTGAGCAGTGGGCTGCAAGCATATGTGTGTGTGTGTGTATATATAAGAATCCTGGATTACATTCTAAAACAAAATATGAGTAATGAAGGTTGACCATTTTGATAACTGAATGGTAATGTGCAAAATGCACAGGTTCATGATTCATTATGAACAAAAAGGTCTGCTATTGGAGCATGTTGATGTATCCAATAGGTTAGGTCAAGCCTAACCAAGGCTGCTCAAGGAAAGAAGCAGGAAGATTCCAGTAGGGAGTAGATTGCATAAGCAAAGAAGGAGAAAAAGGGGGAATACTTTTCTCACCCTAAAAGCTTTGAATTGTTTAATAGGGTTGTAAGCCTTAGAAGAGCAGTTGTGGAAACGAGTACAGCTGGAAAAAAGAAAATAAATAAATAAGTTTGAATGAATAGGCTTGGTTAAGCCGTGATAAGTAAAGGCGGTAAGGCCTTGGAAAATAACTCAGTTGGACTGAAAGTCCAGGGCGTGTAGAAGGAGTTGGACGAGGGAAGAGTTCCTTGACCCCTTCCTTGTTGTTTATTGTATTTCTCTGGTATGAGAGATTGATTTACTAATGCAGGTAAGTGTTTTGGCATAAGGATGCTGATGGTTATATGATCATGGAATACAACTAAAAATTTGATTGGGATTTCATTAGCTAACACATTAAGGAGTAATGTGGTAGAGTGCATAGAGATATGTTGGGAATATCTGAAAATGTTTTATTGATTTGAATGCTATGATACAAGCATTTTTATTTTATATGATAACTAATATAATTGTGGTGTATGTCACGTGTAGAAAGAAATTGGAACTGTTGAGAAAGACAATTGCCAATGATGGACGACCTCAAGTAGAGGATGACTATGAGAAGGTTGTTAAAAGATTGCTGAAGGGACTTTAAAAGTCCCCATAAAGCACCACTGATGAGGTAATATCAGAGAGGGTGCTAGCATCCAGAGCAGGTATAAAAATGTTCATACCTATGTGGCATAAGGTATGAAGGAAATTGGTAAGAAACCCTCCTGAAAAGATTTCATTATCTTAAAGATATGCAAATAAATTTTGAGTGGATGTTGTATGCCATTGATACCCAAGTAGGGTATGATTCAGGAAAAGAATTCGAATGATAGAGAGAGGAAGTCTATGCTAGCCAAAGATGAGTTATAATCCTTGCAAGAAAATGTAGGAGTAAAGAGTCCCATGGGTGCGATAACCAATCTAGGGAGATTGGGAATAAAGAGTGCTCATAGTTAGCACATCGCATGGGATGCATTGAGGAAATGCATGTTTGCATGAGAGGGCAGACAATGGATTTCCATCGAGGAAGGAGGACATTCCACTACTCCACTTGAATTGTGTAGTTGATAAAGAAAGGAAAATTTGGGTGGCCATGAGTGTTGGCACCCTGGTTACTATTGAAAGAAGAATGTTTGGGCGCATTCAAAGGAAATTTTTAGTTTCATATGTGTTGATTCGGGATCGTGATCATCCTGTAGCAGGGGGCATAGTCATGCTGCAATAATGAACGAGAATGGTGAAGTGGTTGGCTGAGCTCCAACACACCATGACAAGATGCTTGCCATGAGTGCTGTTGGCACAGGGGCAGACCCAGGGTTCAACGCTACAACAATGCACCAACAAGCCCTAACTACTGGCCCTTTCGGCAACACCTGCGAAGCAGATGCAGTCTCACCTGAAGTAGCTATAGGGGCTTGCAGGACACAGGTGTCTACAACCAGAGGAAATGCAAAGTGGATTCACAACAACAACACACAACCACCTAGTTATCCTTTATCTTCCTTAAGCCTACTATGCAAGTTACATTTCAGATCTAACACAATATCACATTAGCAGCATATCAAATGACAGAGAACACAACATCAATCACACATAACACAAGATATACGTGGTTCACCCTCTCCCTAGGGCTACGTCCACATAACTGTGCTTTATGATATATTAAGATGGAAGCATACAGTTCTTATCTGCGCTCTTGGCTAGTAGATCTTCTCTTCTTCTCTCTCTTTCTCTCTCCTTCCTGCGCACCCAGCTGCAGGGTTGATCTTCGCACCCAGATGAAGATCTTACAATCCCAGAAGGCTCTCGCACTCAACACACCTCTCTCTCACAGTAGTACTCACTCAATCATACAATAACAATGAACTCTCAACCAACCTAGCACCAACCCATCCCAGGTCCTTTAGACCTTTATTTATACATTACAATAGCGCTCGGACACCCTTAGGTTAAAACCAAACCCTAGATACCAAAACCTTAGGTGTCTAAAACCCTAGGTCAACTCGACCCGCGTTTTCAGGGCTTCGCCAACCTGTCTTTCCTCCCTTCACACGCGGTGCTTCAAAGCATCTGTTGACATCTTCTTTCGCTTGTTGAGTTGTCCTCGATCCCTCTTCCTTGTTGATCTGTCATCCTCGATCTCCTCGTCCAACGACTTGCTTTCTCTTACTTCGCTCCGTCTTTTCTGCTCTTTTGCTCACTTCGACCCAGTATCAGTCACCGTGTCTTTTGCGCAGTTCACATTTGCCTTTTCTCCCTTAATCTTCACTTGCTTCCATAACCAAGGGCCAACAAGCCCCCAACACTCACCTGTGACTTGTCCTGAGGCACTTTAGGTCTGAACTTTCTATTCCATTTCAACTTCAGACTGTGCAGGGCAGCCTGTGCGTTCTGCTCTGTTTCTCCCTTCTATGTGCAGACTGTCTTTTCTGTGTCTGGTACCCAGTTTCAATTGCACCTGGTACCTAGACCCTTTTTCCTTTTGCTTTTACTGAGAGCTGCGAGGCAACTGGTTGTCATAATACAATTTCAACCGGCTTCCATTCACCAAACCTTCCTTCCATTCTCCAGTCAAAGTCTTCAACTGCACAACTCCTCCTTCTATAACATATGCAATCTCATATGGCCCAAGCCAATGCGTCCTGAACTTCCTTGGATGCCTCATGAACTTACTGTCATATAGCAATACCAGATCTCCTTGCTTGAAAGCTTTCGTTGTCATAATACAATTTCAACTGGCTTCCATTCACCAAACCTTCCTTCCATTCTCCAGTCAAAGTCTTCAACTGCACAACTCCTCCTTCTATAACATATGCAATCTCATATGGCCCAAGCCAATGTGTCCTGAACTTCCCTGGATGCCTCATGAACTTACTGTCATATACCAATACCAGATCTCCTTGCTTGAAAGCTTTCTTCTTGATGTGTCTGTCATGGTAGGCCTTTTCTCTTTCTTTCTGAACCTGTTGGTGAAATCCTGCAATAAATCTGTCTTCTTCTAGTTCGACCAACTGCGCAAGCCTCTCTTGCACAACGCCAGTGTCATCCATATCTGTAAAGGTTGCAATTCTCAGACTAGGAACCAAATATTCCATGGGTACAACTGCTTCTAGACCATAGACCAATTTAAAGGGGGTTTGCATGGTCAGTATTTTGCAAGTGGTTCTATAGGCCCATAATACTGTTGGTACTCTCAAATCCCAGTCATCCTTGTTCACGCTGCATATCTTCGTCAGCGCTGTCTCCAAGATCTTATTGAATGCTTCAACTATCCCATTTGCTTGTGGATGATAGGGCGTGCTCTTTTGATCGTGAACTTCAAATTCCTGAGTCAAGGCTTCAATAGTCTTGTTAATAAAATGTGTGCCTTGATCGCTCATAAGGATCTTTGGGCATCCAAACCTGGTTATGATATCATCAAATATGAAGCGTGCAACTGTAGTTGCACTACAGTCCTTGACTGCTCTTGCTTCTGCCCATCTGGTCAAATACTCTGTTGCAGTGATTATGTATCTAGCTCCTGTGCGCTTCCCTGGTGGGTTGATAGGTCCCACGAAGTTAATGACCCATTTCTCAAATGCTTGTAAGGTTAGCTGCGACGCTAAAGGCATCTCGTCTCTTCTGGACGACTTCCCAACTCTTTGAGATACATCATAGGCCTTATAGAATTCCTTAGCATCTTTGTGTAGGGTAGGCCACCAAAGGCCATCCCTAAGAATCTTCTGCGCTGTTGCTTTCCCTGCGTAGTGTCCTCCTGCGATGCCTTGATGTGCTTCTGCGAGGATCATTGGTCTCTCTGCTTCCATAACACACCTTCTCAATATCTCATCAGGTCCCATCTTGTATAGCTGTCCAGTTATAAGTGAAAAATCTGCAGCGCGTACTACCAGCTGTTTCTTCTGAGTGATTGTATATTCACTAGGTGCCAGTTCTGTTGATAGGAACTGCACTATCTCCGCGAAGTGATCATCAACCTTCTTGATGGCTAACAACTGTGCATCTGGCAGTGTATCCTCCAAACTAGTAGGCTCTTCTCCATGTTCCAACCTCGACAAGTGGTCAGGACCTTTGTTCATCCTTCCTGGCTTAACCACGATCTCGAAATCATATTCCTGAAATAGCAGAAGCCATCTACATATTCTGCCCCCCAACAGTGGCTTGTTGACTAAGTATTTAAGCGCATAATGATCAGTGAACATCTTAAAATGTCCTCCCAACAAGTAGTGGTGGAATTTCTGCAGCACATACACCATGGCTAATCCTTCTCGCTCTGTGGTGGTGTAATTAATCTCAGCTGTTGATAGCTTCTTGCTAGCAAAGGTTAACGGGTGGTCAATGTCTCCAGCTCCCTGTTGTGCTAACACTGCTCCTAATGCGATAGAAGATGCATCGACATGCACGTGAAATTCCTTACTCCAATTTGGGAAAACCAGAATGGGTGCAGTAACCATTTTCTGTTTCAATGTGTCGAAGCTCTGCTGACATTCTTCTGTCCAATGAAACTGACAGTCTTTCTTTAGAAGCTTCTCCATGGGTG
>ML780731.1:529250-540728 GCA_009831015.1 Picea engelmannii
TTGGCTTTGCCAACCTTGCAATATCGTGAAGGCTAGTTTAAAAGTTAATTTTCTGTTTTTGCTCAAGATTGTTTGCGCCACTTCTCCCACAAAGAGAAGGTTGAGTGGTTAGTTTAATTTATTTTATTTTATTTCATCTTATTTTATTTTACGCACCTTGGCACAAAATCGGTAGGCTTGCCCTCCACATTGTTCCATAGTTGTGAGTTGTTATTTATTTTCAAGTTAATTCATTTAATTAATTGTGCCCACACCTTGCATTGTGTTTGGCTTTGCCAACCTTGCAATATCGTGAAGGTTAGTTTAAAAGTTAATTTTCTATTTTTGCTCAAGATTGTTTGCCCCACTTCTCCTCACAAAGAGAAGGTTGAGTGGCTAGTTTATTTTATTTTACCCACCTTGGCACAAAATCGGTAGGCTTGCCCTCCACATTGTGCCATAGTTGTGAGGTTGTTATTTATTTTCAAGTTATTTCATTTAATTAATTGTGCCCACACCTTGCATTGTGCTTGGCTTTGCCAACCTTGCAATATCGTGAAGGCTAGTTTAGTTTCATTTTATTGCAAAGTAATCAAATTGGTGCCCCGCCTTCTGCCACGTATTCGTCCCCTTGCCACTTTGTGGATCTTGGGTAACTAAGAAAGGGCAAAGGATTGTGTGGCTAGATTAATTAGGTACCCAATCTATTATTGTTTTAACCATCAAAATAGGGTGACTTAGGAGGCTAGAAGGGGTTGAAGCCGGGGACGGTTTCATGACACTACATGTTGTCCTTGTTGAGTGCCCAAGCATTCTGGATTTGACCTGCGGAGTTAGGGAAGAACTTTGTTGTTCTTCTTATTGAGCACCCAACGCTTCTTTTTGGTTGAAGGGATAAGGACTTGGGGTAGTCACATAGCTTATGATTGCTACAATTCACATTTAATCCCCCTAAGCTCAATAGAGACCTAAAAACTTACTAAAATCAACCTACACACTTTTCACAACATTTGCATTCCAAGTTTTGCTATTTCTTTTCAAGCAATTTACTTCCCAAACAATTTTATTTTTCAAGCAATTTTACTTTTCAAGCAAGTTACTTTTCGGAAAATACCTTTCATGTGAATATTTGTTTTCAAAACATTCTTTATTTCGAGTATTCTTTATTTGAGCATAACTTTTCTAAGTGTAAAGTTATTTCTCATATTTATTCTGTAGATATTTTGTAAAATTGTTTCATTCTTGTATAGTTATATTTCTTTATTGTATATCTCAATACGTCAATTTTGATTAATCCTTAGGCACTGGTCTAATTGTTGATTTATAAATAAAGGTTTGCCCGTCATTTGAAAGAATTGCATAATTGCATTTGTTGCTTGTCATTGGGTTGGGTCTCTTTAATTGATAATTTAATTAACTCCTAGAACCTTAACAACAAAACTTCACGTAGTTTAATAGGGTCTACCCCCCTTGACTTCCATAGGAGTGAGCCTAGACGGAAGAAGTCTAGATCGAGGTGACAGTGGGTCTAGACTTAGGTTTGTGCCTCCAAGGACACACCAAGTGGGTTGGAGACTTCTCCACGATTGTAGATGTGTATAAGGACGGCAACACACACTATAGTTTTTAAACATAATTTTTAAATTTTGATAATTTTGAATTTTGTATTTTCTTGAACTTAATGGCGAATTTTATCATATCCTTTTGCACTAGGGATATTTTCCAAATTCCATTGTTACTGTCAAACATGAACATGAACCAGGTGACTTAGCTTCTTATAATAATAATAGTAATAATCATAATCTAATTTTAAGGTCATGGGATGTAGGAGACCCCCTTGCTTGTGAACCAGAAAGTGACTGTTGTGCTTTCAACTTCGTAATTCAGTCCAATGTTGTTGGTTTATTTTTCATTTTAAGCTGGCAACCATTATGCATTTAAGTAGAAAACAATCCAGAGTGGTTGGTTTGATTTATGATTTTGAGCTGGGGAAGCTCAGTGCTCAAACATGACTCCATGCTTGTTATGCACCCATGTTCTCACCGTTTCTTGGGTGGTCCGCACCAGCTGCTTATGAATTAAATGGTCAATTGGCAATGCGCTGATAACTAGGTCAAAACCTTTGCATTGAATAAGCAAGGATTGTTATTGCAATTCATTCATTAATATGGTCTTTGTTCTCAAAGAGTGGTTTTATATGCTTTGGTGAAGGTCTTTTTAGGCATTAAAAAAGTATATCAGTGTGTCACAGTTCATTTAGGCTGAAATCTGCATTGTTGGTATCTGTGGCAGTGGAGAGGAAAGTGGCAAGCAGGAATTCATTGCTCCCTCAATGACTGTCCTTCAGTAACTGTGAAAGCAATGCCTACTTATGGAAGGAAAACATATATCGTAGTTTACTTCCCAAATTCCCGCACTCATTGCTGGACAGATTCACAGCTTGTTTGTGCAATTACTGAGAGACCAGAGCCTCTTTCTTTTGGCACACATGAGAGTGGACAGGAACTTGTAAAGGACCTGAGCTCGCCACGGTGTTTTATGTTGCAAAAGCTTGCAGTTTCTATGTTAGATGCAGGTGATCAACTTCATATTGAGGTTAGACATTTATTGCTCTTTCTGATCACTAATGCTTTTCATATATCAACATATTTATGTATCAATTTAGGTGTGCCTTATTTGTTACAAATGTATTCTAAATTTTTCATGTGTTGTTCAGGCTGTGGTAGAAAGTGCCCGTAATGTAAATGCCTGGAAAGAATTTGCAAAAGAGTCTGCTCAATGCACAACTTATTCTGATTTAGGTAGAATGTTACTAAAGCTACATAGTGTAAGTTCTTAACATCCTATTTTGAATTCTGTTTAGTTAGGGTAGTGATAACTTGCATTGAACTTATGTTCAGTGCTGCTTTCATGGCCCTATCTTCTGTCTTTGTTTTCTTCTTTCTTTTGTGCTCTGTTCTATCCATTGTAAGTGAACTGTTGACTTTTGCAGATGATATTGGAAAGATATATTAGCCCTTCCTGGATGACCACATTTGATTTATGGAAGCATCAATGTGAGAATACAGGAACTGCAGAATATACAGAGAAACTTATAGAGGTATCTTTAAGGTTGTTCTCGTTTATCTGTATCTTTTTCTGGATGTGTCTTTCCCTATGTTATTGACAATCTTACCTGGGTATGATATGATAAGATAGGAATATGCTTTTGTACAATGTAGGAGTTGGAGGATGCAATCTTGTGGGATGATGTTTCTAAGCTGTGGGATGATCCTGTGCAACCTCGTCTAAGTGAAGAGTGGAAAACATGGAAGAAGGAAGTCATGAAATTATTTTCAACTTCTAACCCTTACACAATATTGGCATTTGACAAAAAAATTGACAAGGAGAGCAGGGAAGATTGTGGGAGAACGACTGATCCGTTGGACACAGAGAATCTTGAAGTCAGCAGGAAGCGCCAGAAACTGGAAGTACGTCGTGGACATTCTTCTGAAACAAAAGATACAAATGGCTCTCAGTTTTGTGCTCCGGGTGAAGTGTTTTATTCACCATTTGTTCCTAACACTGGTGGATGCCAGCTTATTCCTTACACTCCTGATTCAAACCCCATGAAAGAAGAGGCAGTAATTGAGAATCACTCAATTACAAAGATACGGGCATCACATGGTGATCGTGGATATCGACAATGTTCAGCTTTTATAGAAAAGAAGGGTAGAAAATGCAATCTGTATGCAATCAATGGAGGACCTTTTTGCTGCAAGCATTTAGGTTTTCATACTCCAGATAATGTTCCTAGAGTTGACCAGGTCGGGTCTTCATCAGCAAACATGCATACAGATCCCAAATTTTCAATATGTCAGGGAATGACCAAATATGGAAGGAGGTGTACCCACCGAACCCGTAATGGGACATCCTTTTGTCTGAAACATATGCTTCGAGACAGTCATACTTTTGACAGCTGTGATGGAACCCCAAGTTCCAGCAGTTTAGGAAGTAACCCAAAGAGGGCAAGGATGTCTGTTGAGGGACAGTCAACAGAGAAGGAAGCAACTTCTGCAGATTTTCACCACAAAGAAAGTCAAGATGAACAAAGTTTACTGCCCTTTTCAGACTTGGAAAGAGTTTCAGGAAGCATGTCTCAGAAATTGCATGATGATAGTTGTGAAGTTGAAAGGAATCGATTGCATGACTTTTCACTGCCAGAAAAGGCTGCTTCTAAGGTCTCATATAGGAGTTCAAATTGGTTGCGTTGTATTGGAAGCTGCCGCAATCATGGTGGCCAGTGCACCCACAGGGCAAAGCAGGGTTCATCTTATTGCGAAAAACATTTACCAAATTCTCTGGGGTTTCATCATAGATATACTGCATCAATGTTGAACGGAATTTTCAAAACTACAAGCTCTGAAGAAATATGCCAGCCTAAGGATCTTTTACATGAATACATCAATGTGTGCTTCTCAGGAGGTAACCATAATTCAGATTCTGAGAACAGAGGTTTGGATTGGATTGTTGGCAAAGTGTCAAAAAACATGGAAGATGCAGAAGCGTTGTTAATGGAGGTTGTAGCTGAAAAAGAGAAAATGACAACGTATTTCAGTTTTCAAGAAAGAGAAAAGAATGTTACTACAAGCGCTCCATGGATTGATGATGTGCACGAGATCGATAACATGCACGAGCCCCTTCATTCTGCTGCACCAGTGAACAATGGCACAGCTAAGCAGAGCCCTCTGGATGGGATGGAGGATTGTGGTGTTGTTCATTATTCTTCTTCTAATGAAATACAAAACCAAGAGTGCAAAGGTTGTGGCGAGCAGTTTTCTGATGTACAAACCCTCAGTCACCATTGTCTCACCATTCATAGGAAGGCAGTCGAACATCATTTTAGAGGATATGCTTGTCGCAATTGTAGTAGTTCATTTACTAACAAAAAAGGTCTTGAGAGGCATGTGAAGATACACCATAGTGGAATTCCTCTTGAGCAATGCACAGAGTATTTTTGTATATCCTGTGGCAGTCGTTTTATCATTTTGAATTGTGAACAGCTGTTGCAGCACGTGTTACTCGCTCACCCTGAGCAACTCAACCATTCCTTTGGTGCTAAAGAGCAGGTTAACAATGCAGAATCCACAATGCCTTTGAGGACTGAGCAAGACAAACAAGATGAACCTTTTAAGTCAGGTAGTTCCAAGCAAGAATTAAGTTGGGAGTTAGATTCTAAGCATAAAATGGAAAGCAATCACATTATTATGGCTATTCATGGTGAGGATATAGGCATAGGTGAAGCTAGAACTTTTATTCGCGACACTCTGAAAAAATTTTCATGTAGATTCTGTGGGATGAAGTTTAGTCTTCTCCCAGATCTTGGACGTCATCATCAAGCTAAGCATATGGATTCCGGATCTACATTCAAGTCTCATCTCAATCGAGGGAAGGAGCTTTTCAAAGCAAAGTGGAGGGCTAACAAATCAAACTTTAGAATGTCTCAAACAGCAGTAGGATACAAACATGCAGCTGTGATTGCCAGAAAGAAACGATTTAAAAAGTTTGATCTGAAAAGGTCTATGCGGGTCAAGAATAGATCCCTGCAAACTGAAGAACTTGGAATACATGACAGATTTACTGAATCTTACTGTACAGCTGTTGCAGATATGTTGCTATCAGAAGGAAAAAAGATAAGATCTTGGCCCAATAACTTGGAAATTCTTAATGTTGCACGTGCAGCTTGCTGTAGAAGTAATTTGCACGCAGCTCTGGAAGAAAAGTACGGTGCTTTGCCAGAGAAACTCTACATAAAGGCTGTGAAGCTTTGCAGTGAGGAAAATATCAGAGTGGAGTGGCACCGGGAAAGTTATATTTGTCCCAAAGGGTGCAATCCCAAGGCTGATTCCAAACCTTCTGTTCTGCTGACACCTCTTCCTGAAGTATGCTTTGATTCTCTTACTGTACAGGTGAATGATCTTGAGAGGGATGCAAAAGAAACTGATATCAAGGAGACATGGGAAAAGGTAGAGAGCCACTTGGTGCTCAATTCATCCGGCGTTGAAAAAAGTCATCGAAGAAAAGCTATCATACTACTTAAGGACTTAAGCTTTGGCAAAGAAGCAGTGCCAATACCCTGTGTGGTGGATGAAGATGTAATGAATCCATGTCCATGTGATTTGTGCAAAGATGGTAAAGATCAAAAGATCAGCTCAATGAGGCCTTGGGAGAGTTTTTCATACATCACTGAAAGGCTGCTGGACCCTTCACTGGGTCTTGATACAAAGGTGTCGCTCAATTTGTATGTTACTACTTTTTTTTTCCTGTTATATAATGTTAGTGTTAAAAAATTTAGAGAATTTAATTTGTTTAAGTAGATACATGGGACGACCAAACAGGTTGTTGAACAGATGATTAGTTAACTCTGGTATTTGAATGAAAATTGTCTAGAACTGCTTTGATTTCTTATTCATAGAATGTTTTTGCAGAGTTCTCAACTAGGATGCACTTGCTCTCAACCGCAGTGCAGTGCCGCAGCATGTGATCATGTGTATCTTTTTGAGAATGATAATGAAAATGCAGAAGACATTTATGGAAAACCAATCCATGGTAGATTTCCTTATGATGAGAAGGGGCAAATTATTTTGGAGGTAGTCTGAACATTTTGATTCATCGTATTCTTATAATCCTTTTCTTTTTGACATCATTCTTTCATATCTGGCTGTTACCTTTTTCCATACTTTCATTTCCTTTTTCTAGGATGATGCTGGTTCTTATGTTCAAGCAGAAGTGCTTCTGTTTTAAGCATCAGCTTCATTTATGGTCTGTTTTTACTGAACTTGTGCAGAAAGGTTTTTTGGTATACGAGTGCAACTCTATGTGCAGTTGTCAAAAGGACTGTCAAAATCGTGTGCTACAGAAGGGAGTACAAGTTAAACTTGAAGTTTTTAAAACGTGGCATAAGGTAATTTAACCTGTTTTTGTTGTTTTCTTCATCAATATAAACTACCTTGAGTACCAAACATGAAGCTGAAATGTAACCTATTTTATTCTGAAATGTGAATAGCTTTAGAGCAGAAGTTTTCAATGGGAAATGTTTGGGTAATTCAAACTGGAGATAAATTTGAAATTAATTCTGGTTATTTTGAATTGATTTTAGGGCTGGGCTGTCAGAGCTGCTGAATCAATATCACGTGGGACATTTATCTGTGAATACAATGGGGAAGTGTTAAGTGACCAAGAAGCAAACAAACGAGGAGAGAGGTACACATTTGTTGGTTAACGATCATCTTTTTTAAATGAATAATCTGGAGGAATAAAAATAGCTGGATAGTGTGTTCATCTCCTTATACTGATTTTCTATTGATGTTATTCAGATATGACAAAGGCGGCTGTAGTTACCTATATGATATTGATCCCCATATTGCTACAAACGATTTCATGGAGGAAACCAAACCTTATGTCATTGATGCAACTAAATATGGAAATGTTGCACGTTTCATAAACCATAGGTATTGGATAGTTGGGTCATTTTACAAAATTTGTTTAATGTTCAAAATGTTGAGGCTGCCATGGTTTGCATGCATGGTGCATTTACAGATCAAAATTTACATAAGGGCACAAGTGTGTTATTTACTCTAGCAGTCCTTGGTGGCTAATGTATTGTTTTTGTTTGCCTTCCAGCTGTTCTCCGAACCTAATCAATTATCAGGTCCTGATTGAAAGTATGGATTGTCAACTTGCACATATTGGTCTTTATGCTAGCAGAGATGTATGTTTCTTTCTTATTTTCATTTGAATTGATTGTATATATAGTGTGAATATCTTTAAAAATTGTGCCAAGAAACATGTCCACTTATCATCTTTATATGTCGGTATGTTAGCGGAGTTATTTTGTGCTGAAGTGATATGTATTTGGTCTTGACATTTAACTCCTTTGTCTTCAGATTACTGCTGGGGAAGAGCTGGCATATGATTATCATTACAAGTTACTCCCAGGTAATGGAAGCCTCTGTCATTGTGGGGCAAAAAATTGCCGGGGAAGGTTGTACTAAAAAAGTTACTAGTTGCTCAATTCTTGAGTTGTAGACTTGTGTCCCTTACTGAAATTGTATATTATTAGGGCAAAATTTACAACCTCTTGAATTAGCAAGTGTCTGTGTATTCTATCCTTCTCAAGATTGCTGTGAGATGAGAGTCTTCCCAAAGCTCTTCTTTTTGTAGCATATTGTGAAATTTGTGATGGGAAGATAGTGATGCAGCTAGTCTTGCTGCAGTTTGATGCAGCGGTTACAAGTGACACTGTTGGATGTAAATAAAATATTATATTTTGGATGGTTCAACTATTTCCAATTTAATTGGTATCTGGCATACTTCTCAAATAACTTGCTGGAAAGTTGTCATTTGTCAAAGCATAGATAAGTATATACATGGTTCTGATCAAGTGGCAGAATTTTGGAATGGAGTAATGCAGGATGATACTGTAGAAGAAATGTAGAGATTCCTTACGAAATTTCAGCAGGTGTCAACTTTTGCTAATACAAATAAAACCTCTTGGGTATTTTCCGAGTATAAACTATGTTTGAGAAAAACAAACACCCCTATAATGCAAAAGTTAAATTTGAATAGAATTTATTGTTGGTGAAAGAGTGCAAATGATGTTTGAAAATGATGCATTCAAGTTGGCTCTAATCAATGCATGCTCTTGATAGGGAATGAACCCATATAAATAACTTGCAGGTTTTTCATCTAGGGAAATATCTGAAGCAATGGTCATCTCTTATAATTTTGCAAATAATAGGTGAAGTTGAATTTTCCCATCAGTTTGTTGAGCCGGAGAAACTCAATGAGCTCTCCCTGATGTCTGAAGTGCCTGCAAATAAATAGGGAGAATAATAGTGAAAATGCCAAAACATTACATAATATGCCCTGAAAATAGCCTAGGTCCAATAACATCGATGTAGAAGAATATTATAAATATACAATGCAAAATTCTGCGAAAAATAACAGGCGAAACTTTAGTTCAGTCATTTATTGGCAACTAGACTCTATTGGTTCGTGATACAGTTATGCGACTACTCTTAACATTACTGGCCCAATGCATCAATATTCACGAGACTTGGACCTCAGGACATAATAGATCATGTAATGTTGAATGCACACATCACGACTAACATAAATCTTCTTTCCATTTTGCTATCACCATCCGTCTTCTATATGTTGCATAATGGTAAAGTGGCTATATTATTCCTTAAAATGCTTTAATCACTTCCTTTCCTTGTTCATAATGGGCAAAATTTACGAAGGTTACATGTTCAAATCCAGAGGGGTAGGGTATATATACCTCCATAGATATTAGCAGTCAAATCACTGCATAGAGAGGTCCCTTGTCCAACAAACAAAGGGGTCTCATACACCAATTTGGTGTTGGCTTGGCCATGACCTTAAAATTATATTATTATATAAAAACTTCATATATAGCATATTGATTATGATAAATTTATGTTGATTTATAAGGATATAATATCTAATTTTTTGGTACTTCTGATAAATTTATAAATTTATGTTGATTTATTTTATTATAGAGTTATAATTTTTACATATTTTTTTAAAGTTTTTTATTATGATAATTGACTATTTTTTTATTGTTCATTGTTATGGGTGACCCAACTACATGGACTGTAGATGTACCTCTGGACTGTAGATACCTCACTACTATCGTTACAAAAATCCAATTGTTATATAGAGATGGTAGAATATAAATGTGGGGTACATTTTATACAAAGAAGGATTACAGATGCATATCAAGAAGAATGCATTATTTCTGTAATTCTATATTCAACTTGGTGTTGGCATTTGGTATTAAAAAAATAATAATAACAAAAAAAAATTCAATGTTGATCTTAAGTAAAATATTTTAGTCAAGGTGAATTGCTATCAATAAGAGTAGAATTTATTTTATTTTATTACGATCATAGTATTTTAAATGTAATGAGTTGCCATAAAATGTTTAACTAGCTTCATACACAGCATCACAGTTTATGATATTACTTAAATCTATGATTGCATTTTCATATTAAATGTTTGAGAAGTGTTTGAATAAGAAATGGATCTACACTTGATAATACCACTCAAAACAGAAAAGTGTACAATTATTTTCATATGTTTGAAAAGTTTTGATTCTTGTTGATGCTTTATAGATTCAGAGTTAAGATGAATATATACTAGTACTATTGAAAATTAATATTTTGAAAGAGTAATTTTGTGGGGTGTCGATAATTTTATTTTTATTTTTAAAAATTGTGAATGATAGTTTGAACTTACTTTTGCGGTTGAAAAAATAATTGTATCTTTGGACAAGAGTCAAACTTTCGTTGCATGCCCACTACAAAGAAAAATAAGGCAATACTGCAAAATGTCAATTACTACATTGTAATGTTTGATTTTGATTTTGAGCAGTACAATTTACATATAACTTTGTGATGGTTATCTTGCACTCATGATGGCACATTGGTTATGGATTTTTCATTATTACATTTCTTACTCAAATATTTAACAGTTTTAAGGACTTGTTACATTGTCTTAAAGAAATTAGTGTTAAATGGTAAAAATCCATATTTTAACTTCATGTCTGGTATATTTTTGATTCATTGTTAGATTTGGGATATCATTCTTATGGTACTCATGGCATTCATCAACTCCTTTTTGGTACCAAATGCAATTATATTTTAGATTGCTTTGCTCTGAAAATGTAAAACTTTTGGTTGATGGAAAACCTAATTGAATGGATATGATTTATAATAGTTAAAATTTGTTACAATTATGGTTTATTGCACTATATGCTTATATAATCTCTTAACCACACAAGCCTTTTTCTAAACATGGCATTCAAACCATATATATTTTCAACTTTTTATTTTGATCATTTGGACATTTATTACAAGGGGTTTGTGTGCTTGAAATATTGGGCTTATGCTTATCAATGTTAAATCTTATCAATGTTAAATGCCTATGTTTCAAATCTTTTATGTTTTAAGTTCTATAAATTTTAACTAAAGACAATTTTCAATGCTCAATGTTTATGTTTTAAACCATATTTATTTTAAGTATCATAACTTTGAACTAAGACAATTATAAATATTGAATGCTTATGCTATACTCAATACTTATATGTCTATGCAATATGGTGGTTGTGGCCACACATATTTAGATTCATGGATATGCTTATGTAGTAGCTGTATTGCAACTTTTTGAAACCATATAAACCCTCTTTTTTCTTTTTCTTTGAAGAAATAACTTTGGAAAGAACCTCCATCTTCTCTAGGCTTTTTGGATGGATGGCAAACCAACTACCACTTGTAGAGGTGACTAGTAACCTAAAAGGACTTGATGGGAAAGGATCTCGAGATCTCTGTGGACTTCACACATGAGTGTCTTACCAATCAAGCTAACCCTTTGGGCTTATAAACCCTAATGTAATGGAAGCATTTAGACCATTTTTACTTCCAAATTTATACTTGG
>ML780732.1:6731-26612 GCA_009831015.1 Picea engelmannii
TTTTGCATTAGGCATTTAGTTCACTTGCCTCTTAGGCTAGGTAGTTGTTCAATGAGAAGTCTTTGCTTACTTGTCTTTTGCTTTATGCTTTTGCTTGCTTGTCTATTTGCTTTAATAGGTTAGATAGGTGCTTTTGCTTACTTTCTTATTTATTTTCTTTCATAGGATAGTCGCTCATTGAATGTAGGTTGGCAAGTTAAAGGTAGTTTGCTTTCATCATTTTCTTAATATGCTTAGTAGTTTACCTTTGTTTACTGTCATGAACTAGTTTGCTTTACATAGAGTTTTCATTCGCTTTCTTAGGAACTATCCATCAGTCCTTGGCCCAAAAGTACTTAGGTTACCTAGTTTCAATTTGCTTAGTAGGGTTTGTTCATTAGATAGGTTTTCTTGAGTAGATTATCCCTAGATAGCTGCTTTCCTTAGTTAGTCTACACTCCTACCAACCTTCTACCTTTGGCATATATTTTTCTACAACTCTAAGTTTACTTACCCTGGGTTGACAATTTAATTGAGGGTAGTTTAGTGTCTTTTTTAGTACATATAAAACACCTAACATTTTGGCGTCGTTGTCGGGGAGTTGTCTTAAGATAAGAGGTAATTAGGAATTAAATCATTTCTAGACCTTATTATTAGCTTGGTGGCCGAGGAAATTTAAGACGAAAGGTAAGAACCTTCACATCTACTATAGCAGGTTCCCCCAAATCCAATAGTAGTTTTTCTTTTTGTTTTCTTTCATTAATAAACCTAGGAATCAAATGGTAGCTTTTTGTTTTTGTTTTTTCTTTCTTTCATGAATAGGCCTAGAGACCCACAAGGTAGATACATTAAATCAAAATTAGACTTTTCAACCAAGGTTCCTTCCGATCTCTTTGGGGGAAGGAACGTTCCGCTTATAAAATCTGCAGACCGATACCGAAAAACAAGAGCTAGCTCAATCCAAAGAGCTAAAATAGTCTCTGAAGGGACTAACACAGGGAGCACTATGAAACAAGAAACTGAAGCATCAATCATATTAGGACAGGAGGCAAAACCACTCAATTCTTCCACAAAACAAAACAATACAACCTTTTCTTTTACACCACCACTAGGGGAACCTAGTTTTAAGGATATCATAGACCCTGAACATGTGAATCTTTTGTTTGGTAACTCAGCCAATGTAATTATCTCTCAAATTGACACAAAAACTTTGGCACCGATAATCTCAACCGACTCGAGTAGAGTCCCAAACATCCAATTAGTAGGAAGACCTTTTCATCAAAGAGAAACTTTGTTCTGTTCAAATATAAAACCACTTAGGTACTCTCTTTTTTGAAACCAATCCAATACAGATGATTAGGAGGACCATAACAATGTAAGACACAGAGAGGAAGAAGAAACTGGAAACCAAACTGAAACTACCTTCGGGTTTCCGATTTTAGACACCACTCTGAATGTCAACATGAAGAATATTCCTCTCTCAGCACTGCCTACCTTTTATGGTAAAAACAATGAAGATCCAGACACCTTCCTATTTGAATTTGACATCTTGTGCAGGAGCTACAACTATGTACAAGATGCCCATAAATTAAAACTCTTTCCTGCCACCCTCAAAGACTCTGCATTAAGATGGTTCATGGGATTGGGAGAATCTAGCATTAGGTCTTGGGAATCCATGCAAGACATATTTCGTAAGAAGTACCAAGACTATTTCAAGGACAAAGAGTCTCTTAATGACATCTTTAAAGTCCAACAGTTAGAAGATGAGACCCTTGAAGACTATATGAAAAGATTTGGTTATATCTCCCAGAAGTCAAAATACCATGACCTCCCAGAGGATGCAGTTAGGGCTCTTTTCCTTAAGGGAATTTCATAAGAATATTTAGAGATGCTTAACTTGATGGCATCAGGTGATATTTCTCATAAACCATTTGATGAAATATGTGAAATGTGTAAAAACTACTCAAGGAGTAGAGCCAAAACATGAAAGAATGTTCAGGACCCTTACAATAGAAGCTTAAAACCAGTTAGTTCAGGTGGTATCACGAGAGAAGAGATAGGGAACCTTTTAGAAAACTTCAAGACAGACATCCTAAGAATAATAGGTTCCCAGTTGGATACCCTTAAACTCAAAAAGAAATAGGAGGAGGAAAATTCAGCAATGAGCATATATTGCCCAAGATGCAGGAGGAAGCATTCCTCAAGGGAGTGCCCATTAGATAACATTTCAGTTTGTGGCTTCTGTACAGAAGACCATGTGAATGAAAAATGTCCATCATTGCCCGGTTTATTAGACATCTATAGGAGTGGATATCCTGGGGAGTCTTCTTATGCACCTAGGAGGCCATGGTAGCCTAGGAATCAACCCACATACCCGGATCCACAGTCTCAAGTTCCACCCTATTATCAACAAAAATAGTGGAACTCACCAGGTTGGAAAAACTGGTCTACTCAGTACCAACATCCTTGGATTCAAGGGTGGAGGGGAGGACAGAACCAAGGAAATCCTCAAGATCCACCTATTCCTATGTACAACCATCCTTATTCTCAGTTCTCATCAAACACTCCACATCCTTTGCCAGGTTTTGTTCCACCACCTTTACCTCCTATCCCACAACAACAACCACTTCAATTTCAAAATGCAAGCTCCCCAAAACTAACACTATTACCGACACAACCAGTGTCGAATCCCAATAATAATCCCCCTCAACCTCTTAACAATGTTGAGATCTAGGCCTTCCCGACATATGTTATTACTCATGTTCCATTACAAGAAATTCAACTAAGATAGGGAAAAGTTCTAGATAGGCAGAGACCTTCAGTAGTCATCCAGGAAGAAGAAGAAGAAGAAACCACCCAACAACCCACAAATGACACTAGGTGGGAAGATGTTATTATCCCGAAGAATCAAGAACCCAAGATTACCCAAAATGAACCTTCACAAATTACGAAGGTCCCTCCTTATCCAGACCGATTGGTAATCGAGAAACCTACCACCCAACTAGAATTTGACATTCTTAATGAATTGAAAAATATTTGTGTCAAAATTCCCCTACTTCAAGCCATTAAAGACATTCCAATCTATAGTAAGGTAGTCAAAGAATTGTGTATCAAGAAGCTAGGTAGGAAGCAAAAGGACCCTCCTACAATACATTTGGTAGGAGGACTCTCTGAGTACATATTAGAGAAGCCAAAGCTAGCAAAGTATGGGAATCCAGGAAACCCCGTAGTGACCATAAACATTAATGAGGTCTCCATTGGAAACACTCTCATAGGCCTAGGGGAAGCCAGCAGTGTTATGACCGCTACTACCTTGGAACAATTATAGTTACAACCTCTTCTTCGGCCTACCCCAACCATTTTGGAATTAGAAGATAAGACTAGGGTTATACCTGAAGGGATTTTAGATGATGTCATGGTTACTTTAGCCTCATGGGAGTACCCTATAGATTTTCTTGTCATTCATTCAAAGGATCCTGCCCGAGGCCATCCTGTTATTTTGGGAAGACCTTGGCTAGCCACAAACAATGCATTTATTGGCTGTAGAGAAGGAGAAATGACCATCTCGAATGGTCTCTCTATCCAGAAGCTCACCATTTACCCTCCAGCTCAACCTATTATGGAGAATCTATGGTGGCCTAAATGTCCATACGAGAACGAAGACTGGGAAGAACCCGTATTGCCTAGTGACCATGCAAGGGCACTTTAGGAGCATACACCGGAAAATGTGATAAACCAATTCATTTCTGCTATTACATGTGTGGAATTTCCACAGTCTTTTCCCCAATTTGTGTACATGTTTGGGGAAGAATTTCAAGAACAATTAGATCCATCTGTTTTGTCTTCAACATCTTTTATTTTTGAAATAGATGAGTCTACTATGTCTTATACTATTCCCCATGAGATTAGTCCAGGGAATTTTTTACATATAAACTTCGGGATAAATACAAACCAATAGAAACAATTAGTAGATATCCTTAAAAAACAATCAGGAGAATTTGCCTGGGAATACAATGACATGAAGGGTATACACTTTGACACATGCATCCATCACATATATACCCAGGGGGAAGTGACACCTATTAGGAAACCCCAAAGACGGATGAACCCAACACTCAAAGATATAGTCAAGGAGGAGATTCAAAAGTTGCTAAATGTCCGATTTATCTATCCCATCTCCGACAGTAAGTGGGTATCCCCGCTAGTAGTGGTTCCAAAGAAAGTGACTGGGAAATGGAGAATTTGTGTTGATTTCTGGGAACTCAATAAGGCCACTCTGAAAGACCCTCTTCCTTTCATTGACCAAGTTCTAGATACCTTGTCCGGAAAGAAGTATTTCTCCTTTCTAGATGGGTACAGCAGGTACAACCAAATTCTTATAGCACTCAAGGACCAGGACAAGACTACCTTTACCTGTCCTTGGGGCACCTATGCCTATAGGGTCTTACCATTTGGATTGTGTAATGCTCCTGCCACATTTCAACGAGCAATATTAGGGATATTTGCCGATCTTATTCATGATTGTGTGGAGGTCTACATGGATGACTTCACATTTCATGGAAACACTTACCAGGAAGCCTTAGATAACTTAGAAAAGGTCCTCATCAAATGCCAGAAAATGAACCTATCCCTAAGTCATGAAAAATGCAAAATGTTGCTAACTAAAGGAGTGGTTCTAGGACATCATGTTTCGTCTGAAGGAATAAAAGTCGATCCTGTAAAGATTGAGGTCATTATTAGACTTCCACCCCTCAAGACTCAGAAAGAGGTGAGAAGCTTTCTTGGACATGCTGGATATTACTGACGGTTTATTGAAAATTTTACAAAGATTGCTGCACCTATGTTTGGATTATTGATAAAAGATGTTGATTTTGTTTGAACTGAGCATTGTCAAACTGCCTTTGAAACCTTGAAAGCCAAGCTGTCTCTGGCACCAATTCTTAGAGGGCCCAATTGGACTCTCCCATTTCATATATCCACTGATGCCTCCGACACTGCAATAGGAGGGGTATTAGGGAAGAAAGAAGACCAACAGTCCTATGCCATTTACTTTATAAGCAAGAACTTGTCCCCGATCGAGTTGAACTACACAGTCACGGAGAAAGAGTTCTTGGCCGTTGTTCATGCTATTAACAAATTTCGTCATTACATTACAGGTTATGAAGTATTTGTACAGACTGATCATTCCGCCATTAGGTTCCTCATGAATAAACCTATAACTAATGGCCGGGTGACTGGGTGGCTCTTGTTATTGCAAGAATTTAATATTATTGTGCTTGACCGACCTAGAAAGGATCATGTAGTAGCTGACTTTCTTTCCCACATAAAGAATGAGGATGATGATATCTCTGTAGATGATAGTTTCCCAGATGAGCATCTCTTTTCCCTTTCTATCAACACCCCATGGTTTGCAGATATGGCAAACTATCTGGCTACTAGGAAATTACCGTCTCATTTGTCACCTCATGAAAAGCGGAAAATTACTACACAGAGTGCTAATTACTCTTGGGTTGGTCATGATATTTTTCATACAGGTCCTGATTTGATTATTCGTAGATGTTTCCGAGAGGATGAGGTACCTGAAATACTATGAAGTTTTCATGATGGACCATGTGGTGGCCATTTCTATGACAAGCGTACAACATATAAGGTGTTACATTCAGGTTACTATTGGCCTAGTATTTTCAAAGATGCTGCCAAGTATGTGAGAAGTTGTGATAGTTTCCAAAGGATAGGTCGACTTACGTCAGCTAACGAAATGCCTTTACAGGCCCAAGTTATGATAGAACCCTTCAAAAAATGGGCCCTCGACTTTGGAGGACCAATTTCACCCATGTCCCGTAGGAAGAACTACATCTTGGTTTGTACGAAATATGTCACCAAATGGGTAGAGCCAAAATACCTATTCAGGGCCACAGATAAGTCTGTTGTCTAATTCATCTATGAAGACATCTTTACTCGCTTCATTGTCCCTTTTGAAATTGTTACCGACCAAGGCACTCAATTTACTTCCAAGCTAATGAAAGAGCTAACAGAAAAATATGGGATTAAACATTGTAAATCTTCTCCATACCACCTGCAAGCCAATGGTCAGGTAGAATCCATGAACAAAGTTCTGGAAGCCATCTTGACCAATATTGTTCAGTTACATCACCGATATTGGGCTGATAGACTCCCAGAGGCTTTGTGGGGATACCGAACTACATGGAGAAATACCACTGGGCATACCCATTATGAGCTAGTGTACGGGAAACAAGTACTTTTACCAATAGAATTCCAAGTAAGGACCTTCCGTATTGCCGTAGAATTAGGATTGAACCTAGATGAGGCTCAAAACAAATGAGCCCTACAATTGAATGAATTGGATGAGATCAAGCAAGATGCCATCCAATGGACAATATTAGTCCAAAACTAGAGGAGCAAGTGGCATGACAAGTTTATTAAAAAGAAACACTTCTAGCCTGGTGATTGGGCCCTGTTATTTGATTCCCGGTTCAAAACCTTCAAAGGAAAACTTACCACCCATTGGTTGGGACCTTACGAGGTAGACACTGTATATGACAATGGAGCTATAAAAATTAAAACAATTGACGATGGACAAGTCTCCTTTGTGGTAAATGGACACCGACTTAAGTTTGATCATAAGCCCATTTCTAGAGAAGATTTTCTACAGGTCATGTCAGCTGACAAGGCACTGGCCTTAGTAGATGGGGAAGTTCCCCTTTGTTCTTGAATTTTTTTTTGATTTTCCTACTGTATATATGTAAATAGTTTTTGTATTTTGTTAATAAGGCAATTCTAGATATTTCTGTAAGTAATTATTTCACCAGGAGTACACTGTTTCAAGGATCTTTCATCAAAACATTGTTATACTTGAATTTTGTGTCTGCTAAAGCATCAAATGAATAGTGACTTATTGTAGTTAACCATGTTTTTGCAAAGATTTTCATCTTCTTGTTCTTAAGGCATTTTAAAAAAGCAGTTGCTCTTGAAACTCTTCACCACTGTATAAGGAAGTGATACCATAACTATCAAGATTAGAGGTCTCTCGTACATTTTTTCCAAGAAACCTGAGTAAGTAAGTCAAGTGTCTTTATCAAAGAGTAACAGGGAGGTCTCATTAGTAGTTAGTCATGGAAACATCATAATAATTACAAAAGAAGACAATGAGTTGAGCCTAGAGATACCTTTCTGTCCTTTCTTGATGGTACCATCCACTACACACTAAATAGCTTGATTATATCATATCTTTAGATAGGCCATGTCCGCTTAAGTACCCCTTACATTGGGACAATCACTAAGCAATATAACATAAATACCATCCCAATTAAAAAAGAAAAAGAAAGACAAGTTGTTTCAAAGCTATTTCCCCATCTTCTTGCGTAAGCAATCTTATACTAACATCTTAAAGGATGGAGGGCGATTCTTTGAGGGTTTAAGAGGATAACCCGTCGGGATACTAAACAGGTCTGCTGGAAGCGGGTACCGGCTTGTGGAATGACTAGGTAAACCCGTCGGAGTACTGAACAGGCTTGCTGGCAGCGGGGCATTCTACCTAGTGAGGATGATGATCTGACAAAAGTAAATAATAAATCTAAACTTGTCCTAATGTATGACATTACTTGCAGACAAAGATGACATGAAGTATGTGTGGTTTAGCTAAGGTTAATGAATCTCATAAACTTGCCATTGGGGAATGACTCTAAGACTATCTTGAAACTCTCTTGCCTACCTCTTCTTATCTATATATAGGATCTCTTATCCTATAGGTGGGGCCATCTCCTAACTTTCTCGTCGGACCAATCTGTGAAATTTCATCTTTATACTTGACATACTGTAAATCTTCGGCTATTGGGGGATACTGACTAGTTTCCTATACTTTTGATTGTGAGGTGTCACAATAATTAGGTGTGGGGGAGGGGTTCATGAGATGACAAATGATCATTGCCTAGAGAAAGGAGTCTTTGCAATAATTTTTGTATTATTACCATGATACAGGTTATTACATTGATATTCATGTTATTTTTAAAATGCTTAACTCCTGTGTGCTAGACATTACTAAACTCATGCTTAACAGACCACTCTTTATCGGTTTATCATTCATTATAACCCATTCATTATAGATTTTGACACTATATGTCATATACAAGAAGAATGCGTAAGGATGGAGCACTCTGCCTCTACTCATTAACCACTATGGTTGTCAAAAACACTTCCAAATTGCAGGCTGTCCATTAAAAGAGGCAAAAATGCACTTAACACAGGGGTACTGGATGAGGTACCGGATGAGGTGCCGGATGAAACTCCATTTGAAGTGTCGTTTGAAGTGCCATTGCATTGCATACCGGTAATTGTCCTAGATTCTAGGGAACTAGAATTCGATCACATTTAATTAAATTTGTTACAGGCATTGATTAAAAGATGCCTCATATGGTTATGATCAAATGTCCAAGTAAAAAGACTTAGACATTGATCTAAGTACGCACCACTCCATTGCTCCCAAGCTTGCCATCAAATTCGAATCTCCCACACATGGTAGCTCGCACGCACATGTGGGAAACGTACTCCACCATAAGAGCATCCAAAATCGGGCTGGGCACTCTATTGTTTCATTTTCCCTTGCCATTTTCTCTTCCCTACGTTAAGAAATCGCGTCCAACCTCTGCCGAATTCACCCTCTGTTCTAATCACACTCAGACTGTGTTAAACCCATGCCATTTCTTGGTCTGTTTGCACCCTTTCTTGGTAAAACTTTCCCTCTGTTCCAATTGCACTCAGATCGTGCCCAATTCATGTCTCTGTGTGGCTCGATTTCGCCCTTTATTGGTGACACAGCACGCGCCCTCAAGCACGCCCGCTCACAGGATCTTCTCTTCCACACGGTCCAAAGAACCTTAACGTTCTTCTATTTCCCTATCGGAAAATCTACACCCACAGAACTCTTCGCGCGATCCCCTCTCTTTACTTATCGGGGAATCGGACTTTGCGACTTCGCGAGGTCAGTGGTCGAGCGCTGGTGTTTCGAATCCCTAAGACCCGATGCAAGTCAATGCTGACCCTTCCTTTACCCTGTCAGGACTTCTCCTATCATGATTTCGCCACTCGCGATGTCAAGCAACTGGGTTCTCCGACTCCCGAACCCCAATTCGCCAAAACTCCGACTCACACGTGAGTTTGACTTTTCAACGCCTCCACTCCTTCGACATTTCGGAGTTCGCAATATCGCGAATCCTGATGCTATTGTTTCGGGACTTCTCGCTGCGAAACCCCGATAAGGCGTGCCACCTATCCACCTACCGACTCCTGTGGCCCCACACTATTCTCGTACCCGTCGGGATATCACGTATCGTGATATCGCGATTCCTGATGCAGTGTTTACGGAGTTTCAACCCACGAAACCCCGATATGCGAATCCATGTGTGGATCCGACAGTCCTTGTGGCTCGGATCAATGGCTCTGCGCCTCCTGATCTTCGAACCTTGGGAATACTCTGCTGTATCTCCCTTGCACCTCAACGAGATCTAACGGCTCACGGGATGTCACAAATCCTCCTCTGAGAATACCGACCGTCCGTTCCTCCTTGACGAAATCTACGAAATGACCAAGTGTTCCTCCACGGAACTCATCCACCTACTCACAAAATTATGACGCCTATTTAAACACTTCACGGAACAACTCCCTGTGCTTCTCCTTGATGATTACTCGAAGGTTCTATACCTCCTGAGCTTTTCCCACAACTTCAAGTTCTTAGAAAGAAGCCTCTTGCTCGCACTCCTTGCGACAATCTTACAAACACGTCTAAGTGATGAAAATCCTTGACTCTGCGCACACCGACAACAACAATCCTTCAATGCTTTACTCAGGTTCGCAACCCTGAACTTCAATCAGCCTGCGCACTCCTTGCATGGCTCCTATGCTCAACTGCACTTTTGGTGTGAATGAGAACAAAAGCTTAACTATCTGAGCTTCAGAGACGCAACCCTGAATTCTTGTCGACGCACTCCTTGTGGACACTTCAACTGCACTCCTTGTAGGAATTCTTACTCAGACAGAGAAACAATTGAAACTCATTCCTTCTTCCTTTCAGACTTCAAACTCAAACATGAAATCATATACACAGCATATAAAAGAAAATGTATAACTGGAAGCAAACATTCATGAGCATATCATTCAACATCAATACATAGAGAACAACACAAAACCATGAATTTGAATCAATTCTTCTATTAACTCAAATATCTGTACATGGGTGTTCTTACACAGCTCTCTGCATGCTCTTTCTCTTCCTTGATAATGTTACAATGTACAATGAGGGTGTCTATATCCTGTTTCCCTCTTGCGCTCTCAAACAGTCTAATCTAGAATTAAATTCTATCTACTTTACATTAACTACTTTAAATGCCTTCTACCTACTAAGGATGAGAGCAATCCGCTCAAGGTCCATTTACATTTATACAAGTGCGCTTCATCAAATCACTACATTTAATATCGCGCAACAATTCCAAAGTGTTTTCAAAATTTGTGTTGGCTTGTCCAGCTGTCTTCCACTTCCGCGCTGGCTCACTTGATGTGGGAGATGATCCTACATCATACTCCCTCACTTGAAAACTTTCATGGGCTCCTTTCCATGAGCTCCTGGACGGTCTGTTCATGCTTCTGTATCTCTGCTTCGTTCTCCCAGCTGGCATCTTCAACTGGATGGTTCTTCCATTTGACCAGATACTCAAAGTATTCTTTCCTTTTGGTCTTTTTGCTTACTCTCTTATCCAATATGCACTCCATCTGCGACTTGTCTGCAACTAGCATGTTCTTTATCCACTGGATCACTGGCCGCTCATCTCCAGTCTCTGTTTCTCCAGCCTTATATGGGTACAAATCTGAGATATTGAATATTGGACATATTCCGATCCCATCGGGTAATTCAATCTCGTAAGCATTTGTCCCAAACTTCTTCAAGACCTTGCAGGGTTCGTTTTTCTTCATATTTAGCTTATTATATGTTCCTCTCAAGAACCTTTCTTTCCTCAAATGTGCCAGAACCAGATCACCAACCTCAAACTAAAGTTGTCTTCTATGCTGATCTGCCTTGCGTTTATATTCCTGGCTTAATTTCAGCAATTGCTCCTTCACCTAGCTGTGAAGTCCTTTCATCGCCTCTGCGAATTCTTCTGCACTAGCGCTCCTAGTCATAGTCTGTTCTGAATCCATAAGTTCATAAATTCCTCTCGGCTGCATCCCATAGACAACCTGAAATGGACTCTGCCCTATGCTCCTGTTCACTGAGTCATTAGATGCAAATTCTGCTTGTGGTAATATATTGTCCCACTGGCTGTGGTGCTCTGTCACCAAGCTTCTCAGCAAGTCTCCTAGACTTCTGTTGACCACTTCTGTCTGTCCATCCTTCTGAGGATGATACGCTGAACTAAACAACAAGTTAGTTCCCAGCTTCTTCCATAAGGTCCTCCAAAAATTCCCTATGAATTTAGTGTCTCGGTCCAAAACTATACTTCTCGGCAATCCATGAAATTGAATGACCTCTTTGAAAAACAGGTTTGCAATGTGAGTTGCGTCACTGGTCTTCTGACATGGGATGAAGTGTGCCATCTTGGAAAATCTATCCACTACCACAAAGATTGAATCAACACCTCTTTGTGTCCTTGGAAACCCCAATACAAAATCCATGCTAATCGCATCCCACGACCTTTTTGGTATGGGCAATGGTTGATAAAATCCTACATTCTGTCTCCTCCCCTTCGAATGCTGGCAAATTCTGCATCTGTCTACAAATATTTTGACATCTGCTCGCATTCCTGGCCAAAAATATGACTCGTTCAATTTTGTGAACGTCTTGTTGTGACCAAAGTGTCCTGCCAATCCTCCACTATGTTTCTCCTTCAGCAAGCTCTCCCTCATGGAGCATTTCAGAATACACAGTTGATTGCCTCTGAACAACAATCCTTCCTGGATCATATACTCTATCCACTGGCTTCTATCTCTGAGAACTGGATTCTCAGCTACTTCATACGCCTCCTGAAAATCTGGATCATCTACGTACATGTCCCTGAGATCACCAAAACCTAACGTTTTGACTCAAAACTCCTGCAACAACAAACACTTCCTTCTCAAAGCGTCAAAAACTTTGTTAGCAGTACCATAAATATGTTTAATCACAAAAGTGAAATTCTGCATATACTCAACCCATTTGACATGTTTCTGATTCAACTTTTCCTGTTGAGCCACAAACTGCAATGCATGATTGTCACTGTATAAGACAAACTCTTTTTGGATCAAGTAATGCCTCCATTTCTTTAATGCCTGTATGATAGCATAGAACTCCTTATCATATGTGGAGTACTTCACTTTCATCTCATTCAGCTTCTCGCTGAAATATGCTATCGTCCTGTCTTCTTGACTCAAGACCGCCCCGATTGCAAATCCGCTTGCATCGCATTCCACCTGAAATGTCTTCTGGAAGTCCGGCAACACCAGAACTGGTTGTTCCATAATATTCTTCTTCAATAGATTGAAACTTTTCTCAGCTTCCTCTGTCT
The DNA here is from genome assembly GCA_009831015.1 of Picea engelmannii. NCBI lineage: Eukaryota > Viridiplantae > Streptophyta > Pinopsida > Pinales > Pinaceae > Picea > Picea engelmannii. The sequence continues at coordinate 19,262 of ML780732.1, forward strand.
AGTGAAAAGACTTATGCTGCTTCTTCACTGTATCCATCATCGCTGCGCTAATTCCACTGAAATTTCTGATGAATTTTTAGTAGAAACTAGCCAATCCATGAAAACTTCTCACCTCGAAAATATTCTTTGGTGATGGCCAATTCTTGATCACCTCCACCTTATCTGGATCCATCCTCAACTCATTTGCCGAAATAAAAAATCCCAAGTAAATGAGCTCGGTCTTCATGAATGAGGACTTATTCATATTTATCAACAACTTCTCCTGCTGTAGTTTCTGCATCACTGTAGCCAAATGCTTCAGATGCTCTGCCACTGTTTTACTGAAAACCAATATGTCATCCAAATATACAATGACAAATTTTCCGATGAACTCCCTCAGGACTTCGTTCATCAACCTCATAAAGGTACTTGGCACATTTGTTAAACCAAATGGCATGACAAGCCATTCATACAACCCTTCATTTGTGTTGAATTCTTTCTTCCATTCATCACCTTCTCTCATGCGAATATGGTGATATCCACTTTTCAAATCAATCTTTGAAAAATACTCTGCTCCACTCAAGCAATCCATCAGATCATCCATCCTTGGCAATGGAAATCTGTACCTAATGGTTATTTTATTGATCGCCCTTGAGTCAATACACATTCTCCAGCCTCCATCTTTCTTCGGACTGAGTACTGTTGGAACAACACACAGACTCAAGCTTTCCCTGACCAAACCTTTGTCCAATAAATCTTGGACTTGCCTCTTAACCTCTTCATTCTCTTGCGGCGTCAATCTGTACGCGGCTTTATTTGGAAAACTGGCTCCTGGTATGAGATCAATACGATGACTCACACTCCTAATTGGTGGCAACGAACGAGGTAATTCGTCCACTACTATATCAGGGAACTCTTCCAACAGTTCTTGAATTTCTTCTGGTAATTCATCGACTCTTGTGCTAGTCAGAACAATCCTCGATTTTCTGACCACAAAGAACTGTGGATCCTCCTTCTTAACCTCTGTAAGAAGTTCCTTCCCACTCATGAGAAGTACTGTGTTGCTTACTTCCGGCTTCACCTCCTTATCCTTTATTGGAAGCAACATGTGTGTCCTCCCATTCTTCTCCAGGGTGTATGTGTTCATTCGCCCATCATGAATCACATTCCTGTCATATTGCCATGGTATACCCAGCAATAGATGACAAACATCCATAGGAATGCCATCACACAAGATCTTATCATTATATCCACCTATCTTGAATTCAACCAAGCATTGTTTAGTGACAGTTACCTGGTGTCCTTTTTGTAGCCACGAAACTCTATATGGGCTTGGATGATCAGTTGTCTCCAGCTCCATCTTCTCTACCATCTTTGTAGAAACGAGATTATCCGTGCTACCACTGTCTACAATGACCTTGCATACCCTATCCTTGGTCTTGCAAGAAGTCCTGAAAAGTCTGGTCCTTTGGACTGAACTTTCCACCTCTTTCTCGGGTGTCAAAAGGACTTTTCGCATCATGAGCGATCTTCCACCTTCATCGTCTTCTTCTTCAACATCCCTCCCCTGTGCTTCGGCGATGTGAGCTTATCCAATGTCCTTCTTCTTCTCTGGACATTCGTAAGACTTGTGCCCATTCTTTCCACATGTGAAGCATGTGATTACTCCACCTCTTCCTCTTCCTCTACCTCTAGTACGAGGAAAAGTGTTATGGTCAGCATAATCTCCTCTCTGCTCATTATGTTGTCCTCTCTGTTCAACATATTGCTGCCCTCGCTGTGAGGTTCCACCTCTCTCAGTTCGAGTCGGAGGTTTTTTCCATTCCTCCCTGGGCTTCTGAGTTCTATCCTGGGCAACTGATTTGCCTCTGGGCTGACTTCTGCCTCGACCCCTCTGACTCTGCTTTTGGCTCAGCTTCTCCTCAGCTTTCAGAGCCATTTGATAAGCATCTTCCACCGTTCAGATGGTTACCATGTTGATCTCATCCTGGATATCATATCTCATGCCATTCATGTATCTGGCAACTTTCTCATCATCGCTCTCTCGATGACCTGACTTGATGTTTAGTTTGTAGAATTCCTCAGTGTATTCTTTCACTGTCATCAGTTTCTGTCTCAGGTTCTGCATCCTCCTGAACAAATTAATTTGATAATCCCTGGGGATGAATTTCGCCTTCATCTTCGTGATCATTCTGTCCCAACTTTTGATCTTCTGCTTGCCTTTGCAGCATTTGTCAGCTTGTAGTTCATCCCACCACAATGCTACATGTCCCTTCAATCTAGTGACAACATGCTTGACTTTCTGGTCCTCTTCGACATCTTCATAGTCGAAGTATGTGTCGAGGGCTCTAATCCAGTCTAGAAGCTCCTCTGCATCCAAGTTTCCCTCGTAAACTGGAATGTCCATTTTTTCTCTTTCACCCATCCTGGCAATAGCTCTGATCAAACGCTCATTTGATGAATCTTCGGCTGCAACTTCTTCTTCATGTTCAGCCTCAACTTCGCTTTCGGAATCACTCAGATCCCATGCACTGGATGTGCATCTTTGCGCTGTCTCCATGTCTTCGAGTCTTGCTTGGAGATCATGCATTTGTCTCTCCATGACTGGATCAGTCATCTGCCTGCCTCTTCTTCGCTGCACTTCCCTATCCTCTGGATCGGGTGACTGTCTATCTCTCCTTGGAGGCATGGTGAATTCTCTTCTTTGCTTCAGTAAGAAAAGAATATTTCTGTGCTCTGATACCAAACTGACGCAGCACACGCCCTCAAGCACTCCCGCTCACATGATCTTCTCTTCCACACGGCCCGAAGAACCTTAACGTTCTTCTATTTCCCTATCGGGAAATCTCCACCCACATAACTCTTCGCGCGATACCCTCTCTTTACTTATCGGGGAATCGGACTTCACGACTTTGCGAGGTCAGTGGTCGAGCGCTGGTGTTTCGAATCCCCAAGACCCGATGTAAGTCAACGCTGACCCTTCCTTTACCCTGTCGAGACTTCTCCTATCAGTATTTCTCCACTCGCGATGTCAAGCAACTGGGTTCTCCAACTCTCGAACCCCGATTCACCGAAACTCCGACTCACGCGCGAGTTTGAATTTTCAACACCTCACTCCATCGACATTTCGGAGTTCGCAATATCGCGAATCCTGATGCTATTGTTTCGGGACTTCTCGCTGTGAAACCCTGATAAGGCGTGCCACCTATCCACCTACCGACTCCTGTGGCCCCACAGTATTCTCGTACCCGTCGGGATATCACATATCATGATATTGCGATTCCTGATGCAGTGTTTACAGAGTTTCAACCCACGAAACCCTGATATGCGAATCCACGTGTGGATTCAACGGTCCTTGTGGCTCGGATCAATGGCTCTGCGCCTCTTGAGCTTCGAACCTTGGGAATACTCTGCTGTATCTCCCCTGCACCTCAACGAGATCTAACGGCTCACGGGATGTCGCAAATCCTCCTCTGAGAATACCGACTGTCCGTTCCTCCTTGATGAAATCTACGAAATGACCAAGTGTTCCTCCATGTAACTCGTCCACCTGCTCGCAAACTTACGACGCCTGTTTAAACACTTCATGGCACAACTCCCTGTGCTTCTCCTTGATGATTACTCGAAGGTTCTATACCTCCTGAGCTTTTCCCACAACTTCAAGTTCTCAGAAAGAGGCCTCTTTCTCGCACTCCTTGCAGAAATCTTCCAAACACGTCTAAGTGATGAAAATCCTTGACTCTGCGCACACCGGCAACAACAATCCTTCAATGCTTTACTCAGGTTCGCAACCCTGAACTTCAATCAGCCTGCGCACTCCTTGCACGGATCCTGTGCTCAACTGCACTTTTGGTGTGAATGAGAACAAAAGATTAACTATCTGAGCTTCAGAGACGCAACCCTGAATTCTTGTCGACGCACTCCTTGCGGACACTTCAACTGCACTCCTTGCAGGAATTCTTACTCAGACAGAGAAACAATTGAAACTCATTCCTTCTTCCTTTCAGACTTCAAACTCAAACATGAAATCATATACACAGCATATAAAAGCAAATGTATAACTGGAAGCAAACATTCATGAGCATATCATTCAACATCAATACACAGAGAACAACACAAAACCATGAATTTGAATCAATTCTTCTATTAACTCAAATATCTGTACATGGGTGTTCTTACACAGCTCTCTGCATGCTCTTTCTCTTCCTTGATAATGTTACAATGTACAATGAGGGTGTCTATATCCCATTTCCCTCTTGCGCTCTCAAACAATCTAATCTAGAATTAAATTCTATCTACTTTACATTAACTACTTTAAATGCATTCTACCTACTAAGGACGAGAGCAATCCGCTCAAGGTCCATTTACATTTATACAAGTGCGCTTCATTAAATCGCTACATTTAAGATCGCACAACAATTCCAAAGTGTTTTCAAAATTTGTGCTGGCTTGTCCAGCTATCTTCCGCTTCCGCGCTGGCTCGCTTGATGTGGGAGATGCTATTGCATCAATTGGTGAATTCAAACCCTGTCACAATGCCCAAGTGATACAAACCCTCCTCCTATGTAGACTTGTTTTCCATTCCAGAATTTACACAGTGTAGGGAAGTGTTCTTTCATGCTGGCTGGGGTCCATTTCTGTCGAGTTTGCAAGGCCATGATGACGGTCTTTCTATGCAATTTGCAGTTGGTTTTGATGGCATGATAACACATGCAGGGTCTCTCAATTTTGCAGTCACATAAGAGTCAATTTCTGCTCCAACAAAAATTCCAAGAATGGGAGATAGGTGGTTCAAGAATCATCAATTTCCACGCTCAAGTTACAACAGGGTGTTTAAGCCCGAATTTGAGAGCATTTCAGGAGCGAAAGGGTATACTAAGGAGTGGATAAAGCCATAATTGGTCAATCCCCTTATCGTCATCACATGGTTAATTACACGTGAAGGTAGATAATCCACCTTCAAAGCTTGTCACTTTAGATTGTTGGCTCATTTTCTGTTCAATAAACCTTTAAACTTCCCTTTTTATTTTCTTAAAATCTTGGAGAAAATGTCCTCTCAAGTGAGGAAAAATGTGACCAACCCCCACAATAGTCTCTTCCACCACAATTTGATCAAACTCCTCGTTCTTACCAAACTAAAGAAGAAGGGGAAAAGTTGGGATGCCTTTATCTACCAATTTGCAAATCCTCACTTGACAGTTAAGACCGACAAAAATCCACTTAGCCTAAAAACTATCTCTCCATCCAAGCCTCACTCTCCAAAAACTCCAAACTCCCTTGCACAAACTCCCTCTTTGCCGGAAAAATACCAAAAGCTTGTTGATATTCCTACTTCTTCATCGAGGAAAAAGACCAAGAACAAAGACCAAAAGAAGCCTATTGTTGACCCCCCAATGCCTTCATTTTTTCTTGATCCTACACCTAAGGAGCCCCACAAAGTAATGTAGCAAGAATTTCCCATCATTCCCACAAACAAGAGAGGAGCCAACCGATTTGGTAAGGGACCCTTTCAGAAGAGTACCCGGAACATAAGAACCAAGCCTTATGCAAAGCCTCCACCTGCTTCGGATCCTATCCAAGTATCCTCCGACCTTGAGAGCCCTCATAAGCAACCTAGAGAAGTCTTTGCGGATGGATTAGAGCCACTAAGGAAAATGAAATCAAAACCTAGCTCACCTTTCTGATCTCCCATCACTCGTACTTCACCCATGCCCACTCTTGATCCTAAATTTGATAAATTGACCACATCTCTCAAAGGACCTAAGCCTTCCTTGGAGATTACTGATTCTGCCCCAACTATAGAGGAGCTACAAAGGGAAAACCATTATCTTCTCCAACAATTAGAAGAGATGAAGACAATAGATGCACACTTTCATCATGACAATGCAGTCCTTCAGGAAAAAGTTAACTCCCTTCAATAGTTGGTCGATGGGATGAACCAATCTAACCGCAGCCTAAGAGCACAATTAAAGCAACATAAGAGGCACAAGGCTAAGCCTACACATCAAGAAGGAGAGGCTTCTAAAGCCGACCCTCCTTAGCAAGCCTAGTTCCAAGGGATGACTTCTTTTTGTTTGCAGTGGGACCTGTAAAATCGTCGGTGTGGGGGTATGTTGGGCCCGAGATATGATCATCTTCATGACGTTATTATACACTTTTTTCCATATGTACATATGTGTTTTTTATCTTTCAAAGGAGCTTTTTGAAGAATTTTATGGTAAAATGATACAATCGGCATGAGGTACGTATAATTCGTGTTTTGTGATTCAATCAAGTTCAATTTATCATATTTTATGGTTTCCAAGAGTTAATTCTTGTTTTTCTGCTGTTACAGGGCAAAACACACCATGTTTCTTGGTCCGACACTTGTTCTGGCACTTGATCCAACACTTGTTCCGGCACTTGATCCATCACTCGTTCCGACAACCAGTATTGCACAAAAACGCAAGGCGAGTTGGCGGTTATGGTATTGGTGGCTAGTGGTGGAAAAATCGAGCACATGGGTTTTGTTTTTCATCGCCCCCTCTAGCTACTAAGCTCAAGACAACTCGATTTCAGTTATACAAATAGGGCGATCATTGGGTTCCTCCGTTTTGTTAGTTATGGATGCATTTAATGTAATTTTCCGAATTTAGAGGTGGTTCGACCCACCTAGGTTGTAAGCTTATAAGTACAAATAGGATGCTCATTAGATTGCTAACCAAGTAGCATAAGCATCATAATTGCTAGAAAAACGATTTTGCTCTGTTTCTAGTTTTACATTGCCAGAATAGTGCCAAAACTGTGTTTTTGGATTTTTATGGCAAATTTGGCCTGCTGAGGTCGTGGTGTGATTTTAGAGAGTGACCATGACTTGCTGGGGGGCCCACTAGCAGTCTGGTAACTGTCTTCATGTTTATTTTTCATTTCCTAATTTAAATTGTTCTCTTTTTATTTTCTGTACATGTATATTTTTATTGTGCTAATTAGTTTGCTGTAGCTTACTGTTTTACTTCTCTTTTGCAGGTTAGATGATGATTTGTGATAGTATTTGTTGATTTTATATATTAGAAAAGACTTTCAAGTCTCTAAGTCTCTTTACTAATTTTGTGTGCAATTAAAAAGTCTCTCTCTCATTATACTAACCCTGCATGTAGTTAGATGATAAATTGTGCTTTCTTTTATATTTTTATAGTCAAGCTTAGAACATATTTTTAATTAGAACATAGCATAGTTTTAATTTGAGTTTGTTCTGACAAAGATTGATGGATGGATAGATTTGCTTCCAGTTTTTGAATCATAGCTTGCTTACTTCAGTTTTAGATAGATTTCACTTGCTTAGTTATTGGTTAAATGTAATTGTCAATTCACTTTTTAATATCATGTTTTTAAT
>ML780732.1:26866-46803 GCA_009831015.1 Picea engelmannii
TGTTGATGGTTTATACATGAATATGTAGGGTATTTAACATTACTTTTATCATGGCTAAGTTTTCATTGGACTGTTTACTTCACACCTTTCATTTTGCCATTGAAATTAGTATTGAGCTTATACCATTAGAACTGTCCTTTGTTTTCAAGTGTCACCGAGATATCATCTGTCACCACTGAAGGAATTCACACAATCACCAGCATTATATTTGAGTGTTTCATAGGTTAAATATAGTTTCTTGCTTTCGTAGATTAGAAGAGATAGTTTCTTGTTTTCATAAGTTTAGTTGATAGTCTTTCTTGCTTTCAATAGAATAGATTTCCTTTCATGCATTGCATTGAGCATTTAAACTTCCTTTCATGCAAAATATAGTTTTGCATTAGGCATTTAGTTCACTTGCCTCTTAGGCTAGGTAGTTGTTCAATGAGAAGTCTTTGCTTACTTGTCTTTTGCTTTATGCTTTTGTTTTCTTACCTATTTTCTTTAATAGGTTAGTTAGGTGTTTTTGCTTGCTTGGCTATTTTCTTTAATAGGTTAGTTAGGTGTTTTTGCTTGCTTGTCTATTTGCTTTAATAGGTTAGATAGGTGCTTTTGCTTACTTTCTTATTTATTTGCTTTCATAGGATAGTCGCTCATTGAATGTAGGTTGGAAAGTTAAAGGTAGTTTGCTTTCATCATTTGCTTAATATGCTTAGTAGTTTACCTTTGCTTACTGTCATGAACTAGTTTGCTTTACATAGAGTTTTCATTCACTTTTTTAGGAACTATCCATCAGTCCTTGGCCCAAAAGTACTTAGGTTACCTAGTTTCAATTTGCTTAGTAGGGTTTGTTCATTAGATAGGTTTTCTTGAGTAGATTAGCCCTAGATAGCTGCTTTCCTTAGTTAGTCTACACTCCTACCAACCTTCTACCTTTGACATATATTTTGCTACAACTCTAAGTTTACTTACCCTGGGTTGACAATTTAATTGAGGGTAGTTTAGTGTCTTTTTTAGTACATATAAAACACCTAACAGTCACTGGGAGGAGAAGGGGTTCCATTGTATGTTATTGTATTTTGTTCCATAATAGAGTAGAAAAAATGGGAGTGGGAAATTAGAGAGCATAACACAAGGGGGTTAATGTTTTGTAGGATATTAACAAGCCACATGTCTTAGGTAACTCCATAGAGAGTGCCTTCTCCTTTGTACTTTCATTATTTCCATACCAGAGAAAATTGAGCAGAGAAACCTAACCTTCTAGTTGGGTTTTCTCTCGTAAGGGTTTCCCAGAGAAAATATTTTTTTTATCTTGTGGATGGTGTGCGATTGTACTTTACTATTCTCTATTTTCCACATTTTATCTATTTCACGCATAAGCAGAAAATCAGTAACTAAATATTATGGAATCTAAAGGAATTTAACCTTCATAGTGTAGATTTTAGTTTTATTTATCAGATCTGTTAAGTTCTTTTGAGCATTGGTTGCATTATTATGATTTGAATATTGCTCAATTATTAGAGAGCTCTTTTTAGCAAATACTAATTCAAGATTGGTGATGCCATTGTTGTATACCAAGTGTTATCTCTATCTCTTGGTTACATTATGTTTGGTATAGCATTTTTTAGGGTTGAACATTGAAGGTAGAGCCTATTGCTAATAATTTTTATATTGTTCAACACTTATTGTTGTAGAATCATAAACTAGTCTTGCATTGTTTGTTTTGGAGGATATATTTTTATTATTTGTTGGTTGTATGATTTTGGAGGAAAAATGTTGTTGCTACAATATTTCTTCTTGTTAAAAAAGGGATGCATCTCTTTGAGTGTCTTATTGTTGTGCTGGTATAGTTTTTTTGAGTGCATCAACTGCACATTGGAATGAGTGTTCTTAAAAAATTTGAGAATCAATCAATAGATTGTGATAATGATTTTTTTTTTTTTTCAAAGCCTAGTTAAATATAAGTATCTTTGATTTGTTTTTGAATATATTGCAAGGAACACATGATCATCTTCATATGGAGATAGTCTCCTTGTGAAGTACTAGTGTAGTTGCAAAAATTAAATGGAGGATTGAAGAAGAATTTTTTTCGATTGGAGCAAGCCAATATCCAACTAGAGATTGAGGGTGCCTTCTTACATGACTCTATTGATGATATTCTTGAGGAAGCCACTTCCCTTTAAGTAGATAATGTTTGATTATTTGATGAATACTAGGATTTGAATAAATATTATGATCTTTTTGACCCCTCATAAAATTAAGTAAATGATTAAAATTTCGACTGCCCAGTAAACCAATGTATATGTAATGTTCATCATCTTATATTTCCAATGAGTCCTCCTAGGAAATATTTCAATTTATGGATCTCAAGATATGAACTCGTGAAGTCAAGGTAACAAGAAGATCTATCAGCAAAACATAAAACTATTGTTCATTGTTATTTCAATTTATGAGAAAATTTCTGCCCATTTCAGCCCTTGAAACCTGTTCCATCATCCTCCTCGTCAAATTTCCTTTCCAATGAGGTATAATTTGTCCAAATACGTCACCCAAATATCAAGATATGGCCTCCAGAACATCAAGACTCAACAATCGTTGATCAATTTCCATGGGTCAATCCTGGCCCTTGATCTTATTTCACCTCACCTCTTCTTTTGAAAAAATCGACGTTTGTTCATAATGTATATCCCAAATGCAAGGAGATATTGTATTTTGAAGTGTTTATAATGTAAATTCAACCATGCATTTAATGTGACACACAAAGATATTATGGAGACTTGAAGTTCAACCCCTTAGAAAATTAAGTAAATGATTAAAATTTTGACTACCTAGTCATCATTCATCTAATGCCTAGTCAACACCTAGTGGCATCCTCATAATCGCCTAGTCAACAATGAGTCAGTGTACACATCATCACCATGTGTCTCTATGTGATAGGTTACCAAGAGATTCCATATGTCACCACCCGATTGGCTGTCACATGTCATGGTTTCATTCACGACCATGTATTGGTTAATAGAGTTTCTATTGTATGAATATTTTTCTGCCATGTGGACTAATTTGATTGTCTGGTAGTTCTTGGAGATTTTTTAAAATAAAAGTTAAAAGTTGGGAAAGGTGGGATGAGAAGAGAGTAAGGAAAGGGTAGTGTATTGGGAGGGGAAAAATGAGGGTAGTGAAAGTTAGGAGATGAGGTAGGGTGACGTTGGGTGGGGGGGAGTGGGGGATGAGTGTGGTGGAGTGAGGGGGTCACAGGATGGAGGGATAAGGGGGAGGGATATGTATCCGACCCCACAGACTTGTGGTGGTGTGGAGAGAATGGAGTGGAGTGGGTTTAACAAATTGGCTAAGTGATGTGGAGAGGGCAGACAAAGAGATGGATGGATAAGGGATTGAGGAGGAGTGCAAGTCCATCCATCCGATGGAGGGAGGAAATATTTCAAGTATGGAGTAGGGGAAATAAAGGGACATGAGAGTGGAGAGATAAGGAGGTGAGGAAGAGGGGTGGAAAAATTTGGAAAAAATCTAAGTGTTGGAATAAGGGGGATTAAAAAAGGAGAGATAAGGATGGGCTTGGAGAGATAAGGAGATAAAAAAATTCCAAGTGTTGAATAGAGTGTAAGAGAGGAACTAAGAGAAGAGAAAGAGATGAGTGGTAAGGAAATAGAATTTGTTTTTCTTAGTGTGAAATGAATATATTTCAAGAGAGTGTGGTTCCAAAAATTGCACGTGGTTCCGAAAATTAGACATGGTTCCAAGAAATGGTATGGTTCGATGAGAATGATCATGGTTTCAAGAATTATTTAGTCCAAGAAAAATTATCTTTGCCACATGTTAATGAAGCATTATTTTTCTGGTTTGACTAAAACCTCGATATATTGAGCATATGAACTCGGATTTTTAATCTGAAAAAATGCATGACAAAGTTGAAACTAAGGGATATGAAATGAACTTATAATAGTTCAAAACTTTTCTTCTTCTGATGTCAATTTTTATTATTATTTTGGGAGTGGGAAAATAGAGGTGACCAATTTTTTTATCAACAACTAGATCCAACTGCGGGATAGTGACCCCCTGTGGGTTGCTGAGAACACTAGAATTTGAAGACCATATTCCTTCTCCATTGGGCTATGGAGTCATCTTTGAAATGGATTCTTGTAATTATTCCTCCAAGGAGTTATCTTCAAATATTGTCTCCACTTATCAATTGATTTATCATGCAAAACTTTGACTGAAAAAGTAAACTATGTACAGAGAAAATTTACCTCCCTATCTTACTTGAAAGAAAGGGAAACTTTTAGGTGTAGGTAGACTTCCAATGGATCCATTCATGTATCCATTTGATTTGTGGAATGAACTCTAGAACCGAGGAACATATTGGAGCTTGTACCGATGAGTCAGGGGCACTCTCAATGTGTGTTGGAGAAAAAATAAACTAGATGTGCAGAGAATATGATTGCATTTCTTGGTGAACAATGCTTTGGAACCATAATTCAATGAAATCAACTCTTGGTTTCTCAAGATTGTTGTTATCGTTGATTCGAGAAGGAATTTCTAATGTTAACGTACTTTCATCTTTCTCCTTATCACTAACCACATCCAATATTTTTGATTCACTGGTGATGTCTTGAAAACATCCTTCCTTTACACAATGGAAATCTTTCTCATTATTGTTCTCAAGATTCATTTCTTCTACCAATTTGTTTTTATGCTGATGCTCTTGTGAATTTTCATCATTTGTTGCAAGGTTGAAATATTCTTGTGCATTTGGTGGAGGCTCCTCAATTTCATTTTCAAGCTTGTTTCTTGAAACATCTTCATATGGAGTATATGAGAGGCTAAAATCTTTATTATATTGTGTCCATATGGGAGAGGGTGGGTGGGAGACAACATTGAAATCATCAACGTAAACATATGGGATGAAATTTCCAACAAATAAAGTTTCCAACATTGCTATCAGACAAATAGGTAAGTGCAGACACACATTTACCTCCCTAACTTCAACAATAAATTAGAAAAAAATGAGACAGAATATAAAACTTTCCTTAAGTTTTAACTATCAAGCATACTAACTAACAAGAGATAAATGACATACCTTTTAAATGTCGTTTGTCCTTGCTAGTGTCATCCTCGCTCCATTCCAAGGCTTATGGGATGCTGAACCTGTAAAAAGACATAAGCCAACAAAGTGAAAGCAATGATGTATACTCAACAAAACCTTTGTATGTGATCAAGGAGTCATACAATAAAATAAGACCAATTTATGGGAAATAAATAAATTACTGTATTATAAATATGAAAAGGAGAATACAACGGATGCCTTGATGTTGTAAGGTCACTTCCAACAATTCCTTGCTTCCCACACACTTATGCTCCATGGATTCTGAGACTGTAGATTTGAAAGTCACTCACAATTTCAACTTGGAAAAGTGAAACTCAAAGCCAACATACAAGCTCCAAAAACTCCAAGCTACAAAACTCAAGAACTAGCCATTCCAAAAAACTAGATTTCCCATGATAAATCTTCTCCTTTTTTAAGCTAAAAAGGATAGGGTGAGGAGGTTAGGATGATACCACTAGAACAAAGATGCAATTCAGATCCAAAACGATCGGAGGCCACCTCACCCTCGAATATGATATTCTAGAAACATTGGGAAGATGCTCTTTTTTCTTCGTAAAAAAGATTGTTGCACCCTTAGAACTGAGAAAACTACGACAATGTCCCAGGCCACTGTGGTGCAACTTGCGAAAATCCTAAATCATTGCACACTTAACACTGAGCAAGGTGCGACGATCCAATTTTTATAAGGTTTTTCCAAATGAAAAGACAATTTTCATCTTTATGGGAAAATGTATCTTCATTCTTCTTTAGGAATTAAGGCCGTTGATCCTTCTAAAGACAAAGGATAGTTGTACATCATTAATGGTCATAGGGGTGAAAAAAATAATGTGTAACAGTAAGCCCCCCAAAGTATGAAGTTAGAACAGAGTGATAACTGAAATAATTTTTCGAGTGTGTGTAGGGGACAAGGAACACGTCGGTCGAAAACCTGCGAACAAATAAGGAAATACAGTACAATAATATATCATCACTAAGGTAGGAATTCCCATACTCAGAATAAAAATGACTCAAAGCATAAATTATGACATGAAAAGATCCATGTCAAGTAAGATAGGTCATGGCCACCAAACACACAATGTGGATCCATGCCATTATGACTCAAATATGAACATAACCACCAAAAATACACTGTGGATCTATGTGTTAAAGACTCTAATTTGAACATAGCCACGAGACATACAATGTAGATCTATGCAACAATACTATCTGAACGTACTCCAACGCAACCTGAATCTTTCATAAAATATCCTGAGTCTTCATATCCATCACTCTATAGTACAAATCTAACCATGCAAATACATGTGCCGAAGTCGAACATGGTAGAAACCACTTGATTACTGGTCATTAGTGTATACCATTAAAAAGTGTGAGGGAAATCACCATTAATCAATGACTCCCAAGGTACTCTAGTACAATCCAACAAATGTGAATTAATGAGTTGAAGTCGAACACTCGGTGGAATCTCCTAATCAGGGGTCAATAATGAAAACCCACCGTCGAAAGCGAGGAAACCTGCCATTGAGGCATGCAAGTTCCAAGGTACCAATTAGTTTCTAAGTCTAATTCTTGGATAATGAGTTGAACTTGACAAGAATAAAATCGTCACAGGAGGGCCTTAATGTATCCCCCATCAATGACATGAAACTGGTAAAACTATTTGAAGTATATCATAGTAACAAGTGATTCAGGACTGACTCATGGATGGACAACGTAATAAAAGGATTAAGGACTGTAGAAATGGATGACGCAATAGAAGGATTTATGGGTTGAACTTCTCTTTGAACATATTGACGACACGGAAACTATATTGGAAACCTTGACTCAACAACAGGGATCACATATCAATTTGTAATCTTAAAAATGAGTATGATCAAGAGACAAGCAGATTTTCCAACCTAGACACAAAGTGAGTGAAAGGGTGTCATGTTCAAAAATGACTCTTCCATAGAATATAGGTTTAGATACATTTCTTTCCCAATTCCCCCCCACCATTTTTGGCGAGTACCTCTTTATTTTTACACGGGCTTGAGGAGGATAACATGTGCTTGAAGTGTAAGCTCATCCTTCAGATGAGTCCCTCAGAGTATTTTTAACGAACCCTAGGAAGGAGTGGTTTGGTCCGATATGGGCCTTTCGATGTTTGTTTTACGAGTCCAAAGAAAGTAAAATCATTGTTTTTTCATATTTAGAGTGTTTGAAAAAAATTTAAAGGAAACTCCAAAATGTCCTTTTTCATAAAGTAATCTGATGAGACCGAAAAAGAGATAAACTACCACTCAATAGATGCTTTTTTCAAATACTTTAACGAGCGTGAAAAGAACAATATCGCTCGACAATATTTTCATGTTTAGAGAGTATGAAAAGACCTTGAAGGGAACTCTAGGGGGTTCCGTTTTCGTATAACCTTTATGAGTCCGAAAACGTGATAAACATTTACTCGATTACATTCTTAGGTATTTACAAGCATGAGAAATAACAAAAACTAAGCTCGAGATTGTTTTCATTTTTACACAAGCTTAAAACAAAACAAAAATATGCTTGGGATAGATTTGATTTTTACACAAGATTAAAACTAAACAAAACTAGGCTTGGACCTGGTTTCATTTTTACACAAGGTTGAACCAGAGGATACTATTCCTGTGACTTCCCAATGCATTATCCAAGGATGGTTGCTACTTTTCCCCTAGCTTAAGAATATAGTGACTTAGCTTCAACATCAAGTCCAAAGGCTGTAAGAAAATGCCCCCCATGCTTCGTTTTGTCCAACTGCAAAGGAGAATGAAATGAAGCTTCAAATACTAGATGAAGGACTTGACTCAAACAAACAGGGGGGAAAAATCTATTTAATTTTTTAACGAGCTTGACACAGGAATAGGAACTATGCTCGAGACAGGCTATTTTATTTTTTAACAAGCTTGACACATGAGAAGAACCATCTGCATATAATAATCGTTTAGGGAGGTCATTGAGTTGATGGTCAAGTCAAGGCCAACAAACGAAAGAGTATCAATAATCACAATTCTTCCATCGTGAGGGAAATATATCACACAAAAAAGAGTGGAGACAATAGCTTTCATGGAATAGATATAATCTTTTCAAAGGAGTAAATCGAAATCCAAGGGGTCTTGGACTACCATGACGTCAATAAAGACAATTTTCCCTCCCAAAGTTATGGGAAACTGAGGAAGGGTCCCTAAATGTTGACTGGTTCTTCTGTTAAAAGTTAACAAATTCTGCGTAACCGACACAAGTTGAGGATAACCCAAATCTTGCCAAGAAAAATAGGACAAAATACTAATAGATGCACCTTCGTTTATCAGTGTCTGAGGAACGTGCTGACCACAAACTTGTATTGTAATCTTGAAAGGAATGTGAGAAGGAAGACGAGGTCTAGTTATCATACCCCAATAAAAAAGGATGACCTCATTACTTGGAGGGGGTTCCACGAGAGAAGGAATAATCCCCAACATGGTAGTGTTTGTATCAACAAGAAAAATGTGGGTAGTATCAAGT
Source organism: Picea engelmannii (assembly GCA_009831015.1). NCBI lineage: Eukaryota > Viridiplantae > Streptophyta > Pinopsida > Pinales > Pinaceae > Picea > Picea engelmannii. The sequence goes on from ML780732.1 coordinate 35,481, forward strand.
TTAATCTCTAGCAAGAGAGTAGGATTGACCGATGAAGAGATCATATTGACCACTTGGGTTGCATTCTCCAAGGGGAGAATGGGATCGATGGATGGAAATGGATCGATGACTTGGTTTTCAATATCTAACAGGAGAGTGGAATCGACTGAGGATGGGATCAGATCGACCACTTTGTCAACTGGTTCAACTGAGGATGTCACCAGATTGACTACCTGATCAACTGAATTGATCGATGGAGGGACCTGATTGATCATTCCATCAACTACAGGTGGGTTGAGAGTAAGGATGTGGTAAGAAGTCAGAAGTTGAGGCTAGAAAATAATCATGTCTTCCAGTAATTTTGAGGCTTCGTCCATATGAGGGAAAAGGTGAGTTTGATGACTCCCTCCGCATAACATACATGGGAAATAGAAAAAAAAATATAAGTGTGAAATGGATATATTTCAAGAGAAAGTGTGGCTCCAAGAATTATACGTGGTTCCAAAAATTAGACATGGTTCTAAGAAATGGTGTGGTTCCATGAGAATGATCATGGTTCCAATAATTTTTTGTTCCAAGAAAAATTATCTTTGCCGCATATTAAGGAAGCCTTCAATGCCAATTTGACTAAAACTTGGATATCTTGAGCATACAAACTCATATTTTGAATATGAAAAATTCCTGACGAAGTTGAGACTAAGAGATATGCAATGAACATATAATGTTCAAAAAATTTCTTCTTATGATGTCAATTTTATTTTATTATTCCGGGAGCAAGAAAATAGAGGTGACCAATTTTTGATCAACAATCTTGTATATAATTAGAGTTAGTCAACAAATAGAAGTAGTTCTACATCCACTATTGTCATGTTTTGTTGTAGGTGGATGTCATTTGAATGAGTGTCAAGAATATAAACTAGTGGTTGATGATTCTAATGAGTTAACTAAAGACTTGGCTGATATGCCAGAGTTGGAAATTGTTTACACTGTTAATCATGTGTAGGGTTAACTTGAACCATCGGTTGAGAGAAACCCAATTTTGCACCTTATTTTTAGTCAAAATAGAATTATTTTCCATATCAACATCTCATCATAGAGAATGAAGGAGTGTGTCTAGGGATCGACATGCTTGAAATGGTGGAAATACTTCTTACATGTCTTTGCAGAAGTGGTGCGAGAGACAAAATTTTGGCCCATTTCCAACTACCAAGATGAGTGTGGATTGATATTGGTCATGGAAGAATTTGAACATGTGCTTGTGGACTTCCTACAAATGGATATATTTCATTGTCCAACAATATAATTCCCCTATTTATGCATGTTGATCCACAATGAGGTTTGATCGATTGTATCAATCCACTAAGTTTTGACTAAAGATTTTGTTAAACAATGATGTGTTTGACATGTTTTTCTTATGATTTATATTGCATTGATCTCTCGTCATGTTTAAATGGGGATGATATTGATGTTTATTAATGAGTAAACCCAAATTGAGATGTCTAGTTGATTGATAGACTAAGACTTTCTATTAAGAACGACTGAACTATACTTGTCTGAGTTGTTTAATGTTGGAATGTTGGGGTATGTAAATATTGGTTTATTCTTGCATACTAGTGTGGAGTTAAAAAGGAGTGTCAATTATATTTTCTCTCAGAATTATGTGATCATTGATGTTTGGGTGAGATAAATCTTCCAGATCCATCACATAATCCTTTATTTAATATACTTTGTTATTCTTTATTTAATATAATTCTTAATATCTTTATTTATCAATTATTAATATACCTTTCATCTTTATAATTTTTTTTATATTGTAGTGTCAACCCTTCTAATTTTCCGCCTTGCTCATTTATCTGTCTGTATTAATTCTCATTTGAGATCAGATTTTCTTCATTCATTAATCTTGATGACGATCCACATTGGCCTAGTCTGAACTGTTGATTCAAAATATCTTATGCGATTGTTATAGTCCAAAAATGCTTTACCTATGCATACATGGCATTGGCCTTTCCACTTACACAATTTTCCAAATTACTGTTGAGGCTCCTTCTTTAAAAACCATTTTTTGGAACATGTATGCACCATACTGAATTGATAGCCCGCATACATACGTGAGCTGCATACTAGCTAGCATGCATACTTATGTGAGTTTCATGCTAGACAGCCCGTGGTTACCTCCAAAAGTTGCAAAAATTATATATTTGCAAGGAATTCAATGAAGTTTACGGGCCATCGAGGGTTTCCCAACCATTTCACCCATTGTAGCTTGTCCCTGAACTGAATAAACATCTTTTTCTCATATAAAAAGACGTCTTGGGGTCCCATTTACAACAACAAAGAAGAGAACAAGTAAACTCTGCCAAAATCCCTTCCCCTTCTTAGTCCAAGTTTTGCATCCCTTTCTGAGAGTTGGCCTCAACATTCCCCTCCAACCCTTTCTCCTTATACAACCCTTTCCCTATTCCCAAGAGATCAGTTGGTTGCGAGAGGAAAGCATGGGAATGATGGACTTGGAGCAACAATAGAGGATCCCAGCCCTAGTTCATGGAGAGTTCGCCGAAGAATGTTGTAATATTTTTTATCTTCATGTTGAATAAAATAGTTCTTTCCTGTCCCAATACATTGTGTCTTTATGATTTTATTGATTAATGTATCTATGTCTATATCTGAATATTGAAAGTGACAAGTAGAGATTGCATGTTTTGTATCATGGTTTTTCTAAGCCTTTGTAGGTCATCTTTGAGAGTAGACCCACAATCTTGGAAGTTGCACAGGCGAAAGAGGTCTACACGAGCCACAAGGACCGAAGGTGCACCTACTGACCTTCTTTCCTCTCTTTTGTCTTTCATTTTAGATAGTTTTGGGTTAGCTAAGGAATAAGACTATCTTTTAATGGAAGTTAGTGCTCTTCTTGTACCTCAACCCAGTATAGGGGGATTTTCCCCACTAGCAAAACTGGAGACTCCACTGGGGAGTCTCTCTAGGGTCTTAGTGGGAGATTTTGGTTTAAATTGGTTTTTTCAGTTTCTTTTTTAGTTTTTCGTGTTTAATCAGTCAGTTTAGGGTCTTTGGTCACCTTCCAGGTACCTACCAACCTTCCCTACCCAATCAGTTTGCCAAGCCTTTTTTATTTTTGAAAATTTCCAGAGGTGTATGCGCCTTTCTTTGGTTCAGCCCGCGTACATATGCAGTCTGAACAATATACAACACACATACATATGCTGGATGCACAGTGCACATCCCACTTCTCTGTGTTTTAGAAGGTTTTAAAAAAAAACATATTTTCCTCTTTCCTGACAGAAGCTTTGTGCTTCTCAGGATTTCTTAAACTTTACAGGGTCTCTAGTAGTGGTCTTTGGTTGGGTTAAAGATTTGGTTTTAACTTGTTTCTTCATCTTCTTTTGTTTTCTTTAGAGGTTTAGAGTTGGCATATAAGCGTTAGATCCTCCTCTAGATTCTTGGGAGTCCCTGCGTTTAGGTAATAGTTTAGGGTATGTATGAGTCTTGGGTTTTATCTTATCTTTATCTGGTTTATGCTTTAAAAAACAAAAATATATTTTACTTCTGTTTTTCTTGTTTAACCATTTCGAAAAAAAAGAAGATTGCATTAAATTATGCATTTAGTTTGGTAATTGTAGCAAAGGTTGTCGTTTTACAAAAAGAAAACAATTGTTTTTCAAAGTTCCTTCTTAATTGTTTTCCTAAAAGTTTAGTAATTTTTGCATTGTAAAAATAAAATCTCTTTTAGGAAACTTTCGGTTATAGGATCTTGGAATATTGTTTTGAGAAGTTTGCATTGACAAATATTTACACACCATTTCTTTGAATTTGAAGTATCTAGTTTAATTTTTCATAAATGCTCTAAAGTATTTCTTCTCTTTCGTCTCTTTCAAACACAACAAGTTGAACGTTCACATCCTTATGAGTAAGTCAAGCCCATAAAACCAACTCTTAAACTTAAAATCAATCAGACTTTTTGTTTGTAGGGTTCACCAACTAGTGTAGGCTTTAGGGCCTTGAATTAGGTGTGGAGAGGAAACTCTTCAAGGCTGTCTAAACAAACATTGAATTCTTTGATAGGAAGTGCTAGAAGTCCAGTGACGTAAGAGTTAGCTGAGACCCCCTCTAAGACATGGGCTAAACACGAGGTCACGCAAGGAAAGGTAGAGGAGATAACCCCTCCAAATCTGGACCAAGTGTAGCGGGGATTGTATATTGAGGGTCGTTCTTAGGAATCACACTGATCGCATTTGAATATAGAGCCTTGTGGAACTTGAATCCATTTGAGATATTAACTTGTCTTCCGAACCATTTTCCTTCGGTACCCTCAAAAGGCTTCAGACTTTGTTATCCTGCTCATTATGATCAACCCAACTATCGAATATACCCACCTGGTGACTGACAACGAACTGGAAACCTAGTTTCCTATTTTTATGGACTTACACGAGTGACTGTGGGGGTATACTGCAGTACCTAGGGCAGACGTCAGATCGTGCTTTGCAGAGCTTAATCGGAGGGTGTTTCCATGTTCGAGTTACACTTGCACTAGTAAGTTGCTCTAGTGTCGATTGGCATAATTGTTCTTTCTACTAGTCAATTGTATGCTTAATTTTCCTTTAGGAAGTTTTAGTGTGTGCTTTGTGTTTCATGCTAGCTAAACCTTACAGTGTCGATTGATCATTTCACAAGGTGGTAGACCAACAACTCGGTTGTTCAGGTAGGCTTCAGGGCTTGTCGCTGGTTACTTTAGATCCACCTCTACCACTGTGGAGACACAGGTTAGATCAAGAGGGTTCATTAAAAGCTACTGGGCCACATGAAACTATACCCAAGCCAACTCCAATAGAAGAATTTCCTGCACCAGAGGAATCCATTTTTTCTAACCTTGAGACCGAAGTTTTCAGGCCAACAAATCCTTCGATCACTGACTTATTGGCACCGTTTCTAATTCATATATTCCCTCCCAAGGTGACTTCTCCTGAGTGACAATTTGTTCAGTGAGCGGTGATGGAAGCGATAAGTGCTACTTCATCAGAGAGTCCTCATACTCCCATCTTGGTTGTCGTAGGAGGGGGCGTTGTACCTCCTCCCTCACCTCCTCCTATCAGGACTATGGTTGTCCAGATGCCTACTACTTTGTGCAGTGGCTTGATTCCTTCGACGAATTTACCCACTGTTCCCTCTATTTAAAATTCATTGGGTGCTCCCTTTTCATATAGGATGCCTGGTTTTGACTCTAACTCGGTTCTTACATACTCTACTCTACATACCGTTGGTCTGGGGGAAAGGAGATCTATTTCTCCCTTGCAAGGAGCCATTGCTAAAACCACTACCCCATTCAATGCTATACCTTACGGTGGAGGTCACATCCCTCCTCCGTCCTTCTCTCGGAGGCACTTTTCAACAATCGATCGGGCCTAATACCAACTATAGTTTGTTCAATGGAGGGAGCCTTGGACCTCAATCATATATGAATCAGGTGGGATCAATGTCAATTTATTTGTTTGATGCATTTGGAAATAATTCTTTTACTCCGTCTTCTTTCTCGACTGGGGGAAACCCTGTCTTTGGTCAACAAAACCCTACGCAAGGTTTAATTCCTTCGCAGGGAGCGATGACAAGAGTTTACTCCTCACAAGGTCTTGGGATTCCTTGGCAAGGCTCATTTCCATTTCAAGTGATTTCAATCAGGGGAAACACCTCCCACGCTCTGTGGAACCTCGGGCAAGGTTCAGTACCTATGCCAAGAGGGTCGATTGGGGGCATCCCCAACCAAGGTCCTTGGAACACTGTACAGGGAGTAATCCCTACACAAGCCACGTCATCTAACTTCGGGAAGCAACCAAATATGTATCATCAGACACAAGTCCCTTTTGTTGGATAGGGTCACCATGGTATCTAACAAAACCCTAGCCAACAGTTAAACTTTTCCTTGCAACCTGGTTCCAACCAAAATCCAAGCCCCTCTTTTCATGTAAATACACCGCAACCAAGACTACCTTTTCTGGCAAATCTACATTTTCCAGACTTGTCGATATTGTTAAATGAACCAATCTTTCATGGTCTGCATTTCCCCCCCATGTCGATTAAGTTTCCCTCAAACATCCCTAAGTTTGAAGAAAATCCTGGCGAAGATCCATGTGATCACGTGATGACTTTTCACTTATGGTGCTCATCCAACTAGTTAAAGGATGAATCTGTTCAGTTGCACTTGTTTCAATGCACTCTTTAGGGGGTGTATCAAAGTGGTATATCGATCTTGATATCTTGAAGTATGCTTACTTTAATGACCTAGCTATGGTTGTCTTGAACCATTTCCAACTGCCAGTAATATATGATGTCGGAACTGAGTTGTTGGCCAACTTCGAGTAGGAAAAATATGACCATATCTCGCTATCACATCCGAGAATGGCGGCGACAAAAGAGTTTGATTAAATTCAAGGTCCCTTCCACATTTCTTCTTGAGTGGTTCCTAAAGTATTTGGTTCCTTGTGTGTCCAAATATGTAGCAACTTTTGGGGTGTTTTCTGAAGAAGAGGCTATAATGAGAGCCCAACAACTGGAGTTGATTTACTCTTAGTTTGATATGCTATACGAGATCTTACCCGATGCAGAACAATCAACTCTTGACAAATCCAAACATAATTCTAGGCCTCATGCCCATGGCATAGTAGGCTCATCATAGAGCAAGCACATATATATGTTGTCTAGTCAGTTACAGTGGTTATCTATTCAACATACTTTGGAAAAAAACACTCCTAGTTCGGCTGCCCTCGTAACCCAAACGTTGGATGTACACAGTGTGCAATCAAAAAATTCCAAGGGTAACCAACAAACTGAGGGAAAGAGAAAACAAAAAAATAGGAAGGGTAAGGGGGATAAGAAGGCTGCAAATAATGTTGGTGAGGGAAAAACTAAAAAGAGAAAGGTGAATTTTCCATGTAAGATTTGCACAGATGACCACTTGACTCACCGATGTCCCTGGATTGAGGAAGCCTAGAAGTTACTGGCACAACAAAAACCTACTGTGTTGAAAAACCCTTTTCCAAAAGGGAAAAATACGGCCCAAGATTCCTCATCCATGAGTGCGCCTAGGGAGGTTAGGGAACCCCTGTGCCCAATAATAAAAATGGGGTCACAAACATTTATATGATGAAATTTGAAGCTAATCTATCGACCAGGGCTCATAACTACGGAATGCCAGAACTCGTTGAGAAGGGAAAAGAGGCCTCCAAACCATTGAATCCTCTTCAAATTGAGAAGACAGTGGGAGAAACAATGAATCACATCCCTAAAGGTGCGTTCAAAAAGGATTCTCACAATCCAAACGCAAGGGCTTCTCAAAATTACTCCATCGTGGAGGATCTGGCACAAAATCCTTGTGCAATGTCTGCTCTGAAAATTCTCTAGAGTTTCCCCTCATAGAGAAAATCTTTGTTGTTTGCATTGGGAGTGGTTGAGACCAATAACTTAGGAATGATAGTTTTTTATCCTACTGACCATAAACCTCATCTTCCTCACCATGTATCTTTTCAGATAGTAGTGGCATACACCACGAAATCGTTGACACAAAACATTTTTTGTACCATGGTGGTTGATGAGGGTGCCTCGACTTGCATGATTTCGTTGGCATGTTGGAAGGCCATTGACCAACCTAAGTTGCCTTCGTCGCCCACATTTCTTATTGCATTTGATGGTCGATCATTCATAACACATGGTATAATTCCTTCTTTCTCCATGCAGTTAGAGGGAAAAACTGTGTGCATTGAGGTAGAAGTAGTCGATGCGCCTCTCTACTACAGTCTTTTGTTAGGGAAGAGTTGGACCTACGCCATGAACGTGGTTGTAATCACCATTTTTTGGGTCTTATGTTTTCCTCATGAAGGCCAGATTATAACCATTGACCAATTATCCTTCTCTCACCCTAACCCTTCATCGGGGGCATCCACAGTCCCGATGATTGATAACCCATAGCCAGGTACCTTCAACTTAGGTGTCAGATTATTTCCATATTTGATGGGAACTTTTGGTCATCCGCCACCTTCCAATGATGTTAGGTTTATTTTGGTTGTCCCCGACTAGCCAAAGGCTGCAATTTTTCAAGTTGCACCTTTTAAAACAAGTTACTTTGAAGACCTATGGAATTTACCTTCCCCGTCGACTTCAATGGAAGGGGTATGGCACCTTGGCATGGCCATGCCCTTATCCATTTTCAAGGTTGCGTATAGTATTGTCTAGCAAGCCTCGAAAAACCCTGATCTGGCTCCCCCGCAAGAGCTATATCCTATTCTAGATACTATTAGGGCTCAAGACTCTCTCACCGCTCACGACCCTTTGGAATTAGTCTTTCTCTCTGATGAGAATATTCTAGAGGCAATGACTGGGCCAAACAGACCTTGGGACGATCTTCACCATATATCTTATTTCTTACCTGAGCTCAAGAAAATAGAGGCAAGAGATATTTTTATGACCATGAATGGAGATGTCTCTTGTCCCATTAACCCTTTGGCTATGCACAAAATATATGTCAAGGGAAATATGGAAATTATTTCTGAAATGATTCTTATTGACATCTCCAAAACCCCTGACATCATGGAAAATGTCTTCGTCGGAGGGGATTACTCTCCTGAAATGATTCAAATCAACACTTAATTGTTTAAATAATTTTGCGACATTTTTGCATGGTCTTGTGAGGAGATGCTAGTCATTGATCCATGTATTGTTGAGCATGAGATCAGGACTTATCCTAATGTCAAACCTATCTGAAAGAAGCTTCGCCCAGTCAATCCTCGCAGAGCAACGATGATAAAGGATGAAGTAGAGAAACTCCTCAAATTTGGTTTCATCTACCCCGTGCAATTTCCATAATGGATATCGAACCTTGTTCTTTTCAACAACAAGCAAGGCATGATCTGTGTATGTATGGAATTTCACGACTTGAAAAAAGATTTCTCGAAAGACAATTTTCCAACCCCATTTATTGACTAGATCATCGATGAATGTGCGGGTTGCAAGGTATTTTCTTTCATGGACGGTTTTTCTGGGTACAATCAAATTCAGATCAATCCCGAGGACCAACATAAAGCATATTTTATTTGTCCTTGGGGTACATTCGCATATTGAAAAATTCCTTTTGGCCTTAAGAATGTTGGAGCCACTTTTTAGTGGGCCATGTCGTTTTCTTTTCACGACCTCAAACACATATTCGAGGTGTATCTCAATGATCTGGCATCACGTTCTCGTAAGAGATCCGATCATCTTTCCCATTTATGAATAATCTTTGAGAGGTGTCGCTAATATTGAATTCTCTTGAATCCAAACAAGTGCAATTTTTGCATGACATCAAGTTGCTTATTAGGTTTCATCGTGTCAAAAAAATGGATCATGGTTGATCCTCTGAAGGTTGAGGCAATAGTTCAGTTTCTGCCCCCGCACAAAATTCCCCAGCTTCAGAGTCTACAGGGGAAAGCAATTTTTCTTCGACGTTTTGTTGATAATTATGCCGAGATTACAAAAGGGTTCTTGCGTCTTTTGAAAAAAGGGGTCCCATTATGTTGGGATGAAGCAACTCAATGCTCTTTTGACATGTTGAAACACACCTTGTTGTCTTCCCCTATGCTCAATCCTCCTGATTATGGAAATGATTTCTTGTTGTATTTGGCTGCTGTAGAGTCTACAATCATCATGGTCTTGGTTCAAGATGATGACACGCTCAAAGAGTATGTTATCTAGTATCTCAGTCGAGGCCTAGTTGGACCAGAACTCAACTATTGACATGTTGAGAAACTTACTTTGGAATATGTTCACGTTGTCCAATGGTTTCATCACTATATATTACTTCAGAAGAACACCGTCGTATCTGTCATCAACCCTTTTCAAAAGTCCTTAATATTTGCAGAACTAATCTTGGAAATTTTGGTCGAAAGTGGTGATATTTCGTCGGAAGCGTCACCAATTATTAGAGATATTTTTCTGATTACATCATCGGACCCTTGGTATGGAGATATACTTGTGTATATTCATACTTTGAAGTTTCCTTCTTCCACTTCTCATGACGAGCGTCGAAGAATTTTCCACCAAGTGCCGAACTATCTCATCCTTGATGACACTTTGTATCGTCGAGGGGTGGATTGTACTCTCTGATGATGTCTTACTCACGAAGAAGCAGAGATTGTTTTGAATGACTTTCACACAGGAGCATGTGGAGGTCATCTATCTAGGTTGGAAACAACCCAAAATATTCTCCGCACTGGATACTTTTGGCCCTTGTTAATAAAAGATTGCATTGAGGCGGTCAAGAAGTGTTACCTGTGCCATATCTTCTGTCAAAAGATGCGGACACACCCAGCTCCTATGTTTCTAGTTATTGTTGTCGGTCCCTTCACCAAGTGGGGGATTTATTTCTCTACATGTCACTTAGTTTTGGCCAGGGGGCATCGCTATATCATGTAGCAGTAGAATACTTTACTAAGTGGGTCAAAGCTATGCCAACATTTAAAAATGACAGGGAAACTTCTACCCTATTCGTTTTTAACCAGATCATAGCTAGGTCCGATATTCTGAAGGAGATTGTCACTGACCATGGTAGTCACTTCCAGAACAAAATGATGACCGAATTAACATGAAAACTAGGGTTTAAACATGAAAATTTTGTAGATTTTAACCTTGTACAATATTTATTGCAAATAGATATTCAGTAAAAGAACAGAAAAGATACAATGGCAAATACAAACATTACACAAAGATTGTTAAGAACCAAATATCAATATAGCATAGAAAACCCTCAGAATAAGTACTCAACGCCTTGAAAAATAGATAAATTCAGATAATATGCCTCTTCAAGGGGGAAACCTCCTTATACCCACATAAATGTACAATTACAAGATGATTCCAAATGAAAATGTCTCCTTGGTATATATAGGAGACTAGGAGGTATAATTACAACTAATGGACTAAATCTGACATAAATAAAATAACATTACTAATGTAATATGCTCGAATTAAGGGGTAATGAGCCATTATTTAGGGCTTAACATGACTCTACCCTTGAGACAAGTGTTGTACGCAACACTTGAGTAACTATGGATGCTTCTGTATAAAAGACTAATCTTCCCAAGTGGAATCTTCAGCCGGTAGTTTCCTCAATTTAATGAGATACTTTGAAATGGATCTATTCCTCAACTGGCGAATTCTTGTGTCAATGATGGCTTCAGGATCCAATATGATTTTTCCTTCCTCATCAAGTTCTGGAAATATAGTTTGAACTGGGATCTTGTCACCTATAACCTTCTTTAAGCATGAAACATGGAAAACTGGGTGTACTCGTGAAGATGCAGGCAACTCC
>ML780732.1:58626-91668 GCA_009831015.1 Picea engelmannii
ACGGACTGTACGGACAGGTACAGTCAGCACCCCAATTTTGACCTGTTTGACTTGACGGTAAAATCGCGATATCTCCTCCATACGGACTCCATTTGCGAAAATAAATATACCGCCGGAATCAGGAAAACGAGACGGACACAATGGCACTGTTTTCATCTCAATCCGAGCACTTTGAAAATTGAGCAAATTTTTGCCCCCTGGTCCAGATTTTGATCAGCAACAAGTACTCATTTTCCCAAACAAGATTCAAACTTTCCTATTCCTCCATCTTCTCTTTTAATATAGCATTTGCTTCCAAAAACTCTAAAGTTCTTTACATTTGTTGGTCGTCCTTTCCATAGTTCGTAAGGAGTCTTGTCGGTGTTGTTTTTGAGAATTACCCTATTTTGAATGTGAAATGTTGTATGCACTGCCTGTGTCCAAAAAATATCTATCAACTTTGAATCCATTATCATTGTTCGAGCCATTTCTTGTACTGTCCTGTTCTTTTTTTGAACAACACCATTCTGTTGAGATGTCCTAGATACAGAGAATTGCCTTTTTATTCCATGATCACTGCATTAGTCCATAAATTCAGTTGAGGTGAATTCTCCTCCATTATATGATCTTAAGCATTTGATTCTTGAATCCATCTCATTTTCAACCATTTCTTTGTATATCTTGAAGTTTTCAAAATCTTCTGACGTGTTCTTGAGAAAGCAAACTGCAATCATTCTTGTATAATCATCAACTAATAAGATAAAGTATCTCTCACCTTTTAAGCCTTTTGTTGTAGTTGGTCCAACTAGATCAATATGCAAAATTTCCAGTGGTCTTGTTGTTGAATATTCCTTTGATTTGAACCTGGTCTTTGTTTGCTTTCATTGTTGGAAATGCTTGCATAGAGTGTTGGTTGGTTTCGTGATCTAGGGCATTTCTCTGACTGCTTCTCTTTTGCTAACTTTGACAAGGTTATCAAAATTCATATGACCCATTCTTCTGTGCCATAACCAACTTTCATCTTCCTTTCCTAGGAAACACTTTTCATTTCCAATTTCGCTTAACACATATATGTTGCTCGAAGTTCTTGCAGCTATAGCGACCAATTTCCCCGAACCCTTTTTTCTTATCTCACATTTTTGTGAATCGAAAGTAACTTTATGACCTTGGTCACACATTTGACTCACACTTAAAATATTATGTTTCATATATTCCACTAGTAGAACATTTTCTGCCTGTTCATTCTTGTTCCCAATTCAGACTGTTCATTTTCCAATGATTTTGGCTGAATCATTATTTCCGAACGAGACTGATCCATCTCTTTCATTTTGTAATGTAAGAAACTTGTCTCTATCACCTGTCATGTGTTTTGAACATCCACTGTCAACATACCAACCATGTTTCTTCTATTTATCTTGTAGAGCGACTGTGCATTCTTCATTGCTATATTGATCTTTCTTTCTTATCCATGTCATTTTCTGAGGTTCCTGTTTGTGATTCTGTTGAGGTTCTTTAGGAGGGACTGTCATTCTGCAATCTTTGGCCACGTGTCCAAAATTGTTACATTTGTAACATTCCACTTCAGTGCTCAAGGATTCAAACCTGTTGTAACTTTTTCTTTGTGTTTCATTGGGTCTTCTTGAATAACCCCTTTGTGTATGACTCTCAAAGTAGTTATTGTTCATGTTGTTAGCTCTGCAATTTACAGCTTTATGTCCAAAATTATTACATGCATAACATAAACCAAAAAATATAGTTTGATACCTAGTAGTTGAAGTTCTTCTGAAAGACGATGCTCTTATGAATCCTTCTTGTTCTTGAGACCCGTCTATCTGTTGTTGATTATGAAATCCGAATCTTCTCGGTGGAGGAGTGTCCCTGTAATCTTCCTTGTATATCTTTTTATCCCCTTTGATTGTTTCTGCGTAGCTTTTTGTATTTATTTCTTCCTCTGTTGTTTTGGATCTTGATCTCTTTTCTGTCTGATTGTATCCAAGTCTGGACTTGTCAAAATGAGATTTTTGATTGCTGATAATGTCATCCATAACTTTTGAGCTATTCTGCATATTTTTCTTTTGAATATCCTTTCTTAGTGTGACAATATTTGCTTCCAAGTTTCCAATGATCCTGTTCTTTTCTTCTAGTTGTTCTTTGAGTGCTTCTTCAATTCTTTTATCTTCTTCTATTTGAACCTTCAATTTTGTGATCATTTGTTCTAGTTCTTGAGTGTATTTTTTCTTATCTAGTTCTTCTTGTAGTTTCTTGTTTTTCTTGTTTTCTCTTCTGATAACTTCTATGGCACTCATTAATTCTTCTCGGAAGTCAACTTCTGCCTCTTCAATTTATTCTTCATATTCTTCTTTGGACTCTTCTTTATCAGAGTCTTCTACTGCCATGAATAGAACTCTCCCTATTTCACTGTCACTGACTTCATCTTCATCTGATGATGAGATGTCTTCTTTGGTGCAAAATGTTTTCTTGAAAACTTTCTTTGTAGTTCTTTTACCTTTATATGTTTGTCTGCCTTTTGAGTAACCTTCATCATTTCTCTTTTTCTTATGAGGACATTTGTTAGAAAAATGACCAATACCATCACAATTAAAAAAAATGAAAGGAAGCTTACCTCTATACCTACCGTTGGTTCCCTTGTTCAATCTTTTGATGAAGTTGGCCACTCCTTCATCATCTTCCGAGACGTCGCGACTACTGCTATATTCTTCTTGTTCCTTTTTCTTTTTCTTTGATCTTTTGGATGCTTTGAAGGATGCTTCTTTTACATCTGGATTTTCCTATTCAGTTCTCATCTCATATGCTGTGAAGATTCCATGCAGTTCATCCATTCTTATTGAGTTTAGATCTGATCTTTCTTCTAGTGCTGATATCTTAGGGTTGAATATCATAGGAAGAGATCTTAGTACCTTCTGAACAATTACAGATTCTTTGATTTATTCTCCTAATCCTATGATTTCATTCACTATTTCATTGACTCGTAAGAAGTGGGCTACGATATCTTCATCTTCCTTCATTTTTAGTTGTTCGAACTGACCTCTGTAAGTTTGAAGCTTTGCTGCTTTGACTTTTGAATCTCCTTCATAAATATTTCGAAGCTTGTCCCAAATCTCTTTAGCAGATTTACAATGTGAAACTTTGGTGAATACCATATCACTGAGACCATTCAAATGTGCATTTTTGCTTTGGAATTATTCTCACCGAGTTTCACTTCTTTGTCAATTGTTGGTGGAACTGTTGGTGTTGTGTATCCATCTACAATTGATTGCCAAACTTGAAATCCCTATGCCTATATATATGTCTTCATCCTTATGCTCCAAAAAGCATAATTCTATCCATCAAACCGTGGTATTCCATTTTTATATGAGTTAGTACTCTCCATGATCTACCTTTCAGTGGTTAAATTGTTTTCTGAAGGAACCTGTTCTGAAACCAATTGTTGGATTACTGAGAGGGGGGTGAATCAGTAATAGCGCAATTATAATCCTTTTTCTTCAAATTTTATATCAATGTAGAATTATTTTCCAATAATGAGCAGTAATAAATAAACAATCACACACATACATAGTACACCAGTGTTTTACGTGGAAACCCAAATCGGGAGAAAACCACATAATGCTTTTTCTTATATGTCTTGAAGAATTACATTCATTGGAAGCACCAAATTCCTTTGTTTTCCAGTTGCAACTGGAAGGAGGCTCCAACCCCCTAGTTTATCAGGATACAACCTGAGGGAAGCTTCAACTCCCCAATTCTCTGGCTACAACCAGAAGGAGGCTACAACCCCCTGTGTTCTCCGGCTACAACCGGAAGGTGACTACAACCACCTGTCCTTGCCCCGTCCAACCGCCCTGAAGTAGAAGTAGAATGATGGAACCACTGTCACACTATCACTGCAAGATATACCACTGTAAAACTGTACCAATAAATCTGAACCATGCATCAACCATGCATCAACCTGTACCTCAACCTGTAATCAACCTGTACCATAAACAAGTGCATCAACCATGCACCAATCTGTACCAAAAAACCTGTAATCAACCTATACCATGTATGTACCAATCATGTGTCAACTACTCATCAAATATGACTCATCAATATGTACCAACATCATCAACTATACACCTCATGTATGTGCCAACTCATCAACTGCTTGTCTCAACCATGTACTCAACATGTACCTCAACCAAAAGCCCTCATCAATTTCATCATACAAATCTAATTTGTAGCTCTATAATAGACCTGGTGTATATGATCACATTCTTGCAAACCTTCCTTAAATTTAACAACAAGAGACTAGCATTTTGATCAAACCTTTCTTTAGTCTCACAAGACTAGTTTTGGATTAGTCAACAACCCTGACTTGAAATAATCATAACTTTGTACCTGTAATGAATAAATATATGAAACTGATACAAAATGTTATTCAATGTATTTTCTACAATTCCTTCAGGTGTCACTACTTGGAACCTCTCAGAAAAGGAGTTATAGAAAAAATGACACACCTTGCTGAATTCTGGCTTATTCTAGAGAGCGACCTTGTAGAGCGTGCCCTGCACGGGATATTTGTTTGATTGATCTAAAAATATTACAAAGAATACTAAAGCTTGTACCCTAACCAAAAAATTTGGTCTCACTGAATTTGTATCTGTTATGAATATGTTATGATGTGTTTACCCGAAACACCTTTTTTTGACTAGTTTCAGGACTAGCCACAAACCCTATTTTCCACGGAGGGTAACTCCCAAAATACAACGACCCACAAGATGAATATTTTAACACAAATACTTGAATATGTTTTATCAATGGAATAGCATTTTCATGGTCTGAATCATTATAGAAAAAAATTTATAGTGAAAATGGTGACATGATCTGTAAATAACATACCTTAGAAAGCACCATCAAAAGAATTTATTCTTCCTTGCATTTCAGCCTTCTTTTCTTCACTTTCCTTAGAATTTAGGCTTAGATATCCTTTGGTTACCTCATAAACCTATAGGTATTCAATATTCTCAAGTTTTATTAAAATGACAGAGCCTAGCCTCTTATTTATATTCTCCAAGTAGCTTCGTTAAAAACATCTTCTAGGTCACTTGGCCCACTTTCGTTATTTTAGGGTTAACCCACTTCTAATTTCTCCATTAAATTTATTATTGAAATAATTTATTTTGTATTCACTTTGAATTATAATAAACTCATCACTTCACTTTATTATTTACCTTGTAAAATACCTTAAACCACTTTGACTACTTTGACCTTTTGGGGCTTCTAGATGACATGTGAGGGTCCTCCAACTTCGTAAGTCCATAACTTTCAAACCGTGAGGAGTTATGTGACGTTCCACATACCACCAGAAATGGAATGACATGTAAAATTCATATAGAATAGTATTATATGAAAATATATCATAATTCATACCGTTACCCATCAAACAAACTTGGTTCCATTACCCAAACCTGGGGCCTCCAACTTCTCATGGCCATAACTCTCTAACTGTGAGGAGTTATGTGACGTTCCACATACTACCAGAAATGGAATGACAAGCACTATCCATATAGGATAGTTTCCCTGACAAATTCATTGTTCTTCATCTCATTATTCCAAAATTAAGCATGGGTTCTCTTACTCCGCAAAGCGTCTTCTCGTGAGGGATTTCACCATAAGGGGAACACTTTGTAGTTCATCCATATTTACTTCTTATAAAACATGAAAAAACAATAATGATTCATATTTACATCAAACAATATTGGGTCCATTACCCAAACGTTTGTGCTACGG
Source organism: Picea engelmannii (assembly GCA_009831015.1). NCBI lineage: Eukaryota > Viridiplantae > Streptophyta > Pinopsida > Pinales > Pinaceae > Picea > Picea engelmannii. Next base: position 64,393 of record ML780732.1, read on the forward strand.
GTCTTTCTTCAAGGGTTGACATCAATGACAACCAACCTTAATCAACAATAAATGGGTTTGTGTAAGTCCTTTCCCTTGAGTGGTCGACTTTCAAAAGCCAGGAGCCTTCCTTATTGCATTAGGACAACACCAATTCCATTTCCCGAGGCATCACATTCCACAATAAAGGTTTTTGTGAAGATTGGAGTGGTCAAGACATGAGCTTTTCCCATCACCTCTTTAAGTTGTTCAAAAGCATTAGTTTCCTCTGGAGTCCATGAAATTGCATCCTTCTTAGTTAGTGCCGTTAAAGGTGTTGCTATTCTTCCATAGTGCCAAAATAACTTGCGGTAGTAACCTGTCAAACCCAAAAATCCTCTAAGATTCTTCATTGTTTTGGGAATCGGCTAGTCCATCGTGGCCTTAATATTGTTAGGGTCTACTTTGACACCTTCATGAGATACAATATGACCCAAATATTGTACCTCCTTCACTCCAAAGAAACATTTGGATGGTTTGGCATATAGTTGTTTCTCATTTAGTAGATGTAGCACCTTGTCAACATGTCGCACATGATCATCCCAAGACTTGGTATAGATGAGTATATCATCAAAAAATACTAACACAAATTTTCGAAGGAAGGGATTGAAAATGGAATTCATTAACCCTTGGAATGTGGAAGGTGCATTTTTAAGGCCAAAAGGCATGACCAAAAATTCATAATGGCCTTCTTGAGTTCAGAATGTTGTTTTTGGGATATCTTCTTCCTTCATTCTAATTTGGTGATACCCTGAATGAAGATCCAACTTTGTGAAATAGATTGCTCCATGTAGTTCATCTAACAATTCATCAATGATGGGAATTAGAAACTTATATTTAATAGTGATCTTGTTGATCTCTCTATAATCTGGACACATATGCCATGATCCATCTTTCTTGAATACCATTACCATCGGTGCAGAGTAAGAACTTTGTCTAGGTCTAATAATGCCAGCCTCTAACATTTCTTTAACAATGCACTCAATTTCACTCTTATGGGCATAAGGGTATCTGTATGGATTGATGTTAGGAGGAACACTCCCAAGAATTAGTTGAATTTCATGATCATGATTTCGAGTGGGTGGAAGACCTTTGGGAATATATTCAAATACTTTGAAATGCTTATCAATGATCCCTTGGAGATCTAGAGGAATAGATGGCTTAAATGTTTGAACATATAGTGAGCATAGTTGTGAAATAACACCTTGATGCCCCTTTTTCAATAATTTTGTCATGGCATTAGAGCTTATCACCTTACTGGGTTTCCCTGTGATACCTCTTAACTCAATTTCTTTTCCTTCCAATGAAAATTTCATGAAAAGTTCTTGAAAATTAAAATCCACCATTCATAATGATTGTAACCATTGGATTCCTAGTACAACATAAACACCACCCATGGGTATAGAAATCATTGGACTATTCATTACATATTACCCCATAGTAAGATTGGTCTTATTGCATTTTCCTGAGAAATTGATAGTTCCTCCATCTGCAATCATTACTTGAAACTTTGGCATTGGATATAAAAAGCAATTGAGAGCTTTGTCTAATTTATAGTGAATGAAATTATGAGTACTTCTAGAATCAATTAGGACTATCACCTTTTTATTTTTTATATATCCTTCGATCTTGAGGGTTTTAGGAGTGGTAATTCCAGCCAATGCATTACACAATATCGTGGGAGTCAACTCTTCAGATGAAATTGCTTCTACGTTTTCATGTTGAGATGGTTCTTGTTCTTCTTCCTCTTCACAATCTATCTAGAATAATTTCTTCTCACCACACTTATGTCCCTTACTATACTTGTTGTCACAATTAAATAATAAACCTTTTTCTTTTCTTTCCTCCAATTGTTGAGGTGCCAACCTTGTAGGTTGAGGTGTTTTAGAAGAAGGAGCATTATTCTCTATATAGCTGTTAGGATTGGTCCTTCTAGTAGCCATAGACATATTTTTACTTTCAACATTTCTTGCCACCCTAAATGCATTCTCCAATGATTTGGGTTCCCAAAGGTGAACCTCATGTTGAATTTTATCCTTTAAAGTTCCTATGAATACATCAATCAAGTGCTCATCTGGAAGATATATTACCTTTATATTCAATCTTTGTAAGTTCTCAATGTGTTCTGTAACTGAACCCTTTTGCTTGAGATTTATCAATTGGCTAAAGAAGGTATTGCTCTTTGTATCCTCATAGTGTGCTATCATTTCTTCCGTGAAAATTGTCCAAGTGATGAGTGATTTACAAGAACAAAGCCATCGATACCATAAAAATTGACTGGGTTCTAAATATAAAGAAGCAATTCGTACCTTTTGTGTATGTGGCACATTATGTAGATCAAAGAATTGCTCCATCTGAAGTATCCATGTGATTGGGTCCTTGCCATCAAACTTCCTCATATCGATCTTAGAAACGTGGTTGGTCTTCAACCCAAAGTTTGAGTTTCTCCATTCTTGATTCACCTTCCTTGTGTCCTCATCATGAATTTCATGGGATACATTTTCACTTTTAGGTGTCCTCTTTATTAGGAAATTTTTAAATCCTTCCATGATCTCCCCTTTTAAAACCTCCATCATCTCTTGTAATTAATCTTTTGTTACTGTCTTCTTTTGTATATCATTTATGTCCCTATGCATTTCTTCACCTTCATCAAGAGTCCATGTAGGATTGTATAGAGGCTTATTTGGTGTAGAAGTTCCCTTTTTGGGTGGCATGTTGGCCAAGTATCACTTTTGAACCTTGATTTTGAGGTGGTTTTGCTAGACAATATTTCTTCTGCCGTATCTCCAAAGTTCCGGCCCTTTTGGGTATGAAACTTTATTTTTTGTAGTTCTATGATATTTATTCTCTGCAATTCCATAGGTCTGATCAAAATTGGATGTGCCAAGTGGAATTTACGGTAACTTCCCCACAACTTTCTGATTTTTGGCCTTTCCAGGAGATCTCATTTGTACAGCGTGCCCTGCAAAAAATGATTGATATAAAATTTTGAAACTCGTACTAGAAATACTACAGACTGTCTAGTATCTAATGAAACTAGTGTCACTCAATTTGAATACTCTAGGGATAATTTATGATTGTTTTACCTGGAACACCTTCTTGAGACTAGTCAATAGGACTAGTCATATACCCTATCTTCCACAGGGTGTATATACAAATGTAAGATGACCCAGAAGCTGAATTTTTTACCACAAATACCTTACTAATTTGTATGAATAACCTTTAGATTTTAGGGTTTGAAATGTTACAGAATTTTTTTATAGAAAAAATTCCGTAATGACTCATTTCAGGAAGATTCCATAACCCTATCTTTCATAGGTTGTATCTACGAAAGTATAAGGCCTCAGGAGCTGAAACTTTAAACCAACATGCCTTGATCTGTCTACTAAATATCCTCCAAGACATTCCTTATGAAACGTTGTAGAATTTTTTTTTTAGCGAAAATTCCAAGGTGTCTTAGATGTAGCAGCGAAACCTCAAGACCTTGATCTCTGATATATGTTAGGAACCAAATATCAATATAGCATAGAAAAACATTAGAATAAGTACTCAACTCCTTGAAAAAGAGATAAATTCAGATAATAATCCTCTTCGAGGGGGGAACCTCCTTATGCCCACATAAATGTACAATTACAAGATGACTCCAAATGAAAATGTCTCCTTGGTATATATAGGAGACTAGGAGGTGTAATTACAACTAATGGAATAAATATGACATAAATAAAATAACATTACTAATGTAATATGCCTCAATTAAGGGGTAATGAGCCATTATTTAGGGCTTAACAAAGATTTCCCCCCTAGAAACCCAAACGGGGAAAACCAGTATATTCTATATTCATTCATTGTGTTACATTTTTTACAATACAATATACATATAGGAGCTAATGGCATCCAAAACCCTAACCCATTGGCATGGATTAGTCAACAAACCTAATTCCTTAACTAGAAATAGAAAACCATCGACAAAGAAACCATGTGCCGAAAAACCACCTAAAATATGTGACACGTTTTCCGAGGAATAAATTTTTTTCTCGGGGGCACTGCCCCTGAACCCCTGCATCCCCCTCAAACCCCCCTGCATGCCCAACAACATACACTCAAACACTGCTACTCGTGAAAATAATATAACACATACCCAAAACATTCGTCACCGTATTACCCACAAGAGAATGGTCGGGTAGAAGCTATGAATAAGTATCTCAAGACTATTCTTCAGCGAATGATTAATTCATCCAAATCTAATTGGCATTTGATGTTGTACTCGACACTTTGGGGTTATCGAAATTCAATCAAGATTGATTCTGGTTTTTCACCTTTTCAACTCATCTACGGGCTAGAGGCAGTCTTTCCCATTGAATGTCAAATCTCTTCTCTGAAGTTGGAAGTGGAACTATTTCCCGACACTACACCTCTTGAGGATCATCTTTTATATATCTATTAGCTCGTTGAGCAACGTCAAGATGCAACCTTGGATAACAAGGCTCATAAAAAATGGGTCAAGTTTCTGTATGATCAGTTCGTCCACCCTCATATTTTCTCCAAAGGCAATCTTGTCACAGTCTAAGACCAAGAGAAAGATCTCTTGGGGGCAAGAAAGTTCAAACCCATGTGGTTCATACCTTTCATTGTGAAAGAGGTCTTAGAGAAGGGTGCTTATCATCTAATTGATTTCAAGGGTAAGGAATTAGTGGAGCCTAGAAATGGGCTCTATCTTAAGAAGTATTACACTTAGGTTGATCGCCTAAGTGTGATTTCTTGTATATATGTATAGTTTTTTATACATTCTTGTCTTTTTGTTTTATGGACGTGTAGTCATTTATGTTCTCTTTTTCAGTGTTGCAGATGTCAAGTGAATCTGAAGTTTATGTTGGGTTCGCGGACGATGCTTGTAATGTCCCTTTCCAAATAGAATCTCCATAGAGGAGGCTTAATGGTCTAAATAGCCCCGTTAGACTATAGCCAGGGCCAAAAAGGGGTAAACATGGTTACTAGAGGTCATCCCAGTCAAAGGTGTTATAATAAGAAAGTGACATTGAGCTAAAAGTGACTAAAAGCGCTTTTAAGCCAACTTGAGATAAAAATAGAACACATGAGTTAAAATTAGAATTCAACAATGAATTAGGGTTTCAGGAAGCTATAAGAGAAGGTACAACGATGTAATTCATCATTATGCAAATTTTGACTTGTCATTGAGGAGAAAGGTGCATCTCAAAGGAGGTAGCTTAGTGGATTCTAGAAGGAATACACAAGTGGATGATTTCGGTGTTGAGAGACACCCTAGTCATTGGGGAGATCACACAAGTCTTCCATCTATCTTCAACATTAGTTCTACAAGATTGAACATCAGGGGTGCACTTGTTCAGGGAGAGGGCACAACTTCTTAGGAGGTTTAATGGATCGACTTGTCCCATTCAGGGAGAGTTTAGAGATTCCCCTCCAACCCTTTTGAGAGGCAGGCCATACACATCTTTTTCCTGGTTTCTTATCAGATTCTGATAGGGGAATCATGAGGGAATTTTTTTTCGGACATTGGGAGTGTGGGACTTGGGGAGGACACATTTGGGGTTCCCGAGTGATAATCGGATTAGATCTAGGGAAACCCTTCCGAAAGATTTCACAATAGGCCATGTTGATCAGTTTGAGACACATCTCAGCTGATTCCGATGGTGGAATCACTAAGGCACAATTTTCTAGTAGTAGAGGGGAGAATTCCCCTAGGGGGATCCATCTGGGTCCAGACACACTAGCACAGGGGTCGACCAGTCACCATGACTGAAAGGGACAATAGGGCACACTATTTGGGATAGTTTACAGACCGATCAGAGAGCTCTATCCACCAGGGAAATCTTTCCAAAATCAGAACAGTTACTGCCTGAGTTGCCATAGCTTGCAGATCATCCATTGATCATGTAGTGTTCATCTATCATCGTGTATTATCATTTTATTTTTATTATTTTATTTCGACTAAGATCCTTTTTTCATTGATCTATCTGAGTGATTTATTTTATTGTCATCCGCATTCGGCATTGTACTCTAGAGATATCATAATATATGATTTATAGTCTTTTGTCTCATTTACCATCTGTATACTCAATATATATGTTGTAAAAAATTAATCAAACACACACATTAGCAAAGTTTCCCAAACTAGCCAAGTCAGGAACATTACATTGGTATCAGAGCTTTAGTCCTACCAGCCTGTGACTAAATACAATGAGTGGAGTAGAGGAATCAGGGCGGCATGAGCACGTAGGTGACGAATATGTCACTTACAACAGACACAAGGAGGGAAGATCTAGACCTGATTTCCCCCCTTTTCCTCCCAGATTAGAGGAAGAGGAAGAGGCACAAAGGGAAGTAGAGAGAAGGGCATAGTGTGAGAATGAGCATGAGGCAGAGAGGATGTTAGGAGACATATATGAGATACCATAGGGAATTGGTAAGGCCCCAATGGACTAAGAGGAAGCCTTCATGTAGGTACTCGACAATATGGTAGTCAGTTAGTAGGCCATGACTCAGTCCTTAGCGCAAATGGATGATAGATTGGATATAGTGGGCACCTTGGGCACACAAGCACCACATGAAGCACAGGGGAACTCAGGGGAAGGTAGTAGACCCCAGTCTCCTATTCACATATACACCTCTTCGAGTAGGATTCCCAGGCCATTGTTCCCCAATTTCCAGAGGGCACCCCCAACAACAACACAATAGCCAATAGCACAGAGGCTTCCCACTTAGGCATAGTACATTGTAGAGTACAAGAGGGACTATTTAGCATTGGGTCGTGACTTCTAATAGGACATGACCCTGGTTGAGTATTGTGGACTCAGACTCAGGAACCGCCCCAGAGAGACTAAGAGAGGAGGAAAACAACAACAATAGGGGAATAACATTGATTTCAACTGGAAAGTTGGTAAACTCACCATACCTTGTTTTGACGAATCATCCAAATGCACCGCCAGAGCTTGGGTACAAAAGTTAGACATACTACAGGCTTAACCATATGACCGAGACATAGGCCATCAGTTTCACTACCCTACACTTGGAGGGTGAGGCACACAAGTGGTGGAATCATGGATTGGTGACATTGGGACACAGTCAGATCACCTCCTACAGGGAGTTCACAAAGAGACTCATGGACAAGTTTGACAGGAGGGATCCCAAGATCCACTTCAGGGATCTAGCCCAACTAAGTAAAACTGGCACAACAAAGGCATTCGTCACAGAGTTTCAGTGGGTAGCAATGGGAGTGACAGATATATCAGAGCCCAGGTTGATCATGTTATTCACAGAGGGACTCACAGATCCCTTAAGAGGACGGGTGAAGGCATACATGCCTCACACCTTGCAGGATGCCATCTTGCACACTCGATATTTGGCACTCAGTGCCAGAGAATAAACCCTTTTCCGAACCCTTCGTACCATAGAAGGACCAAGACTAGAAGCCATTCCAGAGAGAATGGAAGAGAAAGGAGAAGTTGGATGATGAGACAAGGCAAGAGCTTATGAGGAAGAATATTTGCTTCAGCTACAAAGACCCTTGGGTCTCAGGACACAGGTGCATGGGCAAGGCAGAGATTCATTATATTGAGGTGGTAGCAGACAATGTGGACAGTGAGGAGGAGGATAATGGTAGTGGATCCACTAGCTCAGAGGAGGAGTCAACACAATATTAGGAGCAACCTCCCCATAGACCACCGACACTAGCAGGGACCCACCCACCTATAGTTCCACAACCTCTTGAGCAGGATAACAAACATAAACCAACAAAGGGAGCAGTCATAGTGACCCTTTCTAGTGTTCCTGCGTATGATACCCTCTGGATCAGAGGGACTATTCAGGGACAACGTGAAATCTCCCTGATAGATGGTGGGGCCACCCACAAATTCATTGATACTTCATTGGTATTGAGACGGGAACTTCAAACAGAGGAGTTTGAGGGGTTTGATGTTGCAGTAGTAGATGTCCATACAGTGGAGTGTCTAGACAAAGTTCTGGACTTGGAGATAAAGTTAGGAAACTACATAGTGAGAGACACATTTTATGTTGTTGACCTATCTGACATAGATGTGGTATTGGTAGTCCGGTGGATGATCACCTTGGGAAAAATCACCACCAATTACCAAACCTTGGAGATGGGGTTTAGAGACAGTGACGAGAATAGGGTTTTTCTAAGAGACATGTCAACATGAGCACCCAGGATAGTTTCGACCAAGAGGATGGAGAGGATATTCAGACATGGGGAGGTAGCATATGTCACAAAGTGCTTGATCACTATGCAGAATGATTCAAAGGGTCGAAAACAATATCATACATAGATCAATAACTTGTTGGGATGACATCAAAAGGTTTTTGGGTCGATTCCACCAAGGAGACCACCTGACAGGGGGTTTGAGTACACCAATGAAATGGAGGAGGGGGCCAAACCTATGATCACCCCATCCTATTTTCATTTTAGGAGGTTCAAGGATGTGATAGAGAAAGAAATTAAGGAATTGCTAGCGATTGGAGACATCATACCTAGCAACATGCCATTCACTTCTTCAATTGTCTTAGTTCTAAAGAAGGATGGTACCATGAGGATGTGAATTGATTACCAGGACTTGAACAAGAAAACCATCAAGAACTGATATCCTATCCCTCTCATTGATGAGTTGATGGATGAATTGCATGGGGCATTTTTCCTCTCGAAGATTGATCTATGCTCTGGGTATCATCAGATCAACATATGAGAGAAGGACATAGATAAGACGACATTTCAGTGTCACTTTGGACATTTCAAGTTTTTGGTTATGCCATTTGGGCTAACCAACACACCAACTACATTTTAGTCTTGCATGAACCGCATATTTAGGGATTAGTTGAGGAAATAAGTCTTGGTTTTCTTTGACGACATCTTGGTCTTCAATAAGACATGGCAAGAGCATATGAGGCACTTGGATGAGGTATTGAGCATCATGGAGGCGCAGTCACTATATGCCAAAGAGTCCAAGTGTGAGTTCGGTATGACAAAGCTAATTTACTTGGGCCACATCATCAGTGCACAGGGGGTACAAGTACACTAGGAGAAGATCAGGGCCATTATGGATTGACCAATGCCTAAGAATGTGATATAGTTGAGGAGATTCTTTGGGTTATGCAACAATTATAGGAGATTTGTTAGGGGTTTTTCTGAGCTGGGAGAACCACTGACGGATCTCACCAAGCATGGGGATTTCGTCTGGACCGATGAGTCACATAAAGCATTTGATCACATGAAGGAAATCATGGGTACATGCCGAGTGTTAGAATTACCATACTTCACTCTGTCATTTGTATTAGAGTGTGATGCGTATGATGAGGGCATCGAGTCAGTTTTGATGCACAGAGGAAACCCTATTGTATTTGAGAGCAGGAAGCTCAGTCAACCCGAGAGGTTTTAATCCATCTATGACAAGGAGATAATGGAAATCATGCATGCCTTGACCAAATTCAGACAATATTTGGTGGGCAACAAATTCATGGTCAAAATAGATCACAACAGCTTGAAGTATTTCCTTGAGTAGAAGGACCTCAGTGAGTGTCAACAGAAATGGGTGATGAAGGTACATGCATTCGACTTCGACATAGAGTACATCAAGGGGAAGAAGAACATTGTGGCCGATACGCTATCTAGAAGACTTGTGACATGTTATTTGATGGAGATTTCAGCGGATTATAAATCCTGCTTGTTAGTGGAATATTCCAAGAACCAGTTTTCTTGCGAGATTATGGATAGAAATATCCAGGGTGACAGGTACATGGTCATTGGCGATATCATATTCTACAAGGACAAAGTCTAGTTGGTACCGGATTAAGGGCTCAAGAAGAAGATCCTCACAACAGTTCACGATTCACCACTAATAGGCCATTAGGGTTTTTTCAAAACCTACAGGAAGATCAAAGATAGGTTCTCATGGAAGAGCCTCAAATAGGACATTATGTGATACATCAGTGAGTGTGTGACTTTCCAGCAAAACAAGTCAGAGCATACGCTTTTAGCAGGGATACTTTAGCCACTTCCCATTCCAGAGCAGAAATGAGAGAGCATCTTGATGGAATTTATCACATGCCTACCCAAGGTCTAGGGTAAGGATTTCATCTATCGACAGAGTACAACGTAGTTCAGGTAACTGAGTTATTCTTCAGAGAGGTCTTCATACTTCATGGGTTTCCGAGGAACATCATTAGTGACAGGGACATTCGATTTATTGGGGCATTCTGAAGGGAGTTGTTTAGATTGGTGGGGAATGAGTTGACACCCAACACCAGCTATCACCCTTAGACATATGGGAAGACAAATATCATCAACAAGTGGGTTGAAGGGTATTTGAGGAACTATGTGGGTGGACAACAGAGAACATGAGTCAGGTGGATGCATTTAGGAGAGCATTGTTACAACACCACTTTTCACATGTCCATTGGTATGACACCCTTCTGCGAATTATACAGGTATGATGCTCCCACTTTGATAGACTTGGTTTTCGGGGAGAGAATAGCTCCCAAGGCCAAGAATTGGATCGCAAAGAGTTAGGATATTCTCAAATTTCTAAAACAGAACCTGCAGACAGCACATAATCGACAGAAGATGAGTGCGCATAGGCACATGATAGATCACAAATTTGAGGTTGGGGATTTGGTTTTCTTGAGACTCCAACCTTATAGACAATCATATATGAAGAAGAGTGGCGTATATAATCTCTAGCCTATATTTTATGGACCTTACAAGATCATGCGTCTGATAAGCGAGGTTGCCTATGAGTTAGAGCTTCTATAGGGGAGCAAGATTCATAACGTATTCCACCTATATTTCCTCAAGAAGGCAATGGGAAAGTTCATCAACACATTAGAGGAGATTCCCCCATTGGATGAGGAGGTATAGTTGGATTTGGTTTCGGAGGAGGTACTAGAGTTCTGAGAGCAGAAACTGAGGAGAAACGTCATCAGAGAGTGTTTGATTAGATGGAAAGGGATTTCCGTAGAGGATGCTACCTGGGAGAGAAAGCAGGTGTTGCAACAGCCTGTATTGGTATTGCTTGAGGAAAATAAATATGTCCCTTTCCAAATAGAAGCTCCATAGAGGAGGATTAATGGTCTAAACAACCCCGTTAGACTATAACTATGGCCAGAAAGGGGTAAATAGGGTTACTAGAGGTCATCCCAATCAAAGGTGTTATAATCAGAAAGTGACATTGAGCTAAAAGTGGCTAAAAGTGATTTTAATCCAACTTGAGCTAAAAATAGAACAAATGAGATAAAATCAGAAGTCAACAAGGAATTAGGGTTTTGGAAATCTATAAGAGAAGGTACAACAACCTAATTCATCATTATGCATATTTTGACTTGTCATTGAGGAGAAATGCGCATCTCAGGGGAGGTAGCTTAGTGGATTCCAGGAGGAATACACCAGTAGCCAATTTTAGTGTTGAGAGACACACCCTAGTCATTGGAGAGATCACATAGGACTTCCATCAGTCTTCAACAATAGTTCTACAATATTCAGCAACAGGGGTGCACTTGTTCAGAGAGAGGGCACAACTTTTGAGGAGGTTTAATGGATTGACTTGTCCCATTCAGGGAGAGTTCATAGATTCCCCTATGACCCATTTGAGAGGTAGGCCATACACATATTTTTCCTGGTTTCTCATCAGATTCTGACAGGGGAATCATCAGGGACATATTTTACGGACATTGGGAGTGCGACACTTGGGGAGGACACATTCGTGGTTCCCGAGTGATCATAAGATCATATCCAGGGAAACCTTTTCGACCCATTTCACAGTAGGCCAGGTGGATTAGTTCGAGACACATCTTAGCTGATTCTAGTGGTGGAATCAGTAGGGCACAATTTTCTAGTACTATAGGGGCACATTCCCCTAGGGGGATCCATCCGGGTCCAGGCACACCAACAAAGGGGCCAGTCAATCATCAATATTGAGAGGGACAACAGGGTGCACTATTTGGGATAGTTTCCATACCAATCCAAGATATCTAGCCACCAGGGAAAACTTTCTGGTCTTGCAGCAGTTATCTCGTGAGTTTCCATAGCTTGCAGATCATCCATTGATCCCGTAGTGTTCATCTATCATCGCATATTATCATTTTAGTTTTCTTATTCTCTTTCGAATAAGATCCTTTTGTCATTGATCTAGCCTAGTGATTTATTTTATTATTAGCTGCATTCAGCATTGTACTCCAGAGATATCATAATATATGATTTATAGTCTTTTGTCTCATTTACCATCTCTATACTCAATATATATGTTGTAAAAATTAATCAAACAAACACATTAGCAGATTTTCCCAGACTATCCAATTCAGTATACTGTAAACAATTAATCAAGCACACACATTAGCATATTTTCCTAGAGTAGCCAATTCAGGAGCATTATAGTGCTAGCCGACACACTCAGAGGCTTGCTTCTGCAAATTGGGTGATTTTTCCACCTTGTGGTTAGTTGCTATCTTATGGAGGTATTTGTCTAGGAGAAGAAACCAATAATGTTTCCGAGTATAATGCAGTGATAGAATTACTATGTGATGCCTTTTCACATGGTATTTCTTGCCTCTGGGTTTATTTAGATGCTCAGCTGGTTGTGTCCCAGTTAAATGGGGTATACCATGTTTATGATCCCATTCTTCATCGACGATTCCTTAGGGTGCGTCTGTTAGAATGATATTTTGATTATATTACTTATATTCATGTTCCTAGAAGATATAACCAACTAACTGATACTTTGGCTAATCAAGTATTAGATTGGCATGTTGCTCACATGTAAAAGTAAAACACACACATACACATGTAAATACATTTGTAAAAAATGTTCATCCATAAGACAAAAAATATGTATATATAATATATCCAAAAAACAATGTCACGAGTACAAAGTGGGCATTAAAGCCTCAAATATAGCTGGTATACATCATTGGGATTAAGCCCTCAATACATAGTACAAAATGTTCTCTCAGCACATGTATAGTCCAATACTATCTAAGGTCTAGGCCTATTGGCCCTACTATAATGAACCACAACGTTCGCAAGATACCAGAATAACTGGACCCAAGTCCTGGGAATCCCCACTACATGTGGTTTCATATTTGGGGGAACATCCTCGATCTCAACCAAGAGTAATGCATGAGTGAGAGTCGTCAGGTTTCTCTCTACTCGCCACAACACTCTCTTAGCCTCTTCGACTGGGGGTCCTCCTGTAGCTGTTGGTCCTCCTGCTCCTACTAGTTTGGCCTCTAGTCGAGGACGATGCCTGGTCCTCATGAAATTAGTTCGTCGAACTGGTCCCACATCTATATATAACATATATTTAAGTTAGTACTTTGACATTAACATAAAAAGGATAATATGTAAAAAATTAAAAAATTAATAACTTAAAAAAATGTGTTACCTATCTCACTGTACTCCTCACCAAGGGGCATGGGCATGTTAGGATCCCTTAGGAAACTAGTTCCTACATACAAATATCCCTCAATAATGGGAATATGATGGGCCCAACAATAAAAAAACTTGTCATCGAAAGCCTCCTGGGTTTTTCCTCCACCCTGTCTAGGCAACAAAACTCCCCACCTTCACAATGTCGGAAAGGAGGCAATATTCTCCCATACTATCTCCCTCGGGATAATACTAGGCAGTATTGAAAAAGAAGAAAGTGCATAATACTGTTCCGAACATGAATTTCTTTTTCTTCCTCCTGTGATTGTCTGTGAGTTTTTTTTTCATGCATGTAAGCATGGTAGTACTCAAGCAAAAAATGTTGGCCTCCAAACACTGAACTGCACAATGCATCTGTGCACGGGAGGCATGATGGAGTGTTGTGGATCCCGTGATCTTCCTAATCATGAAAAGTATGATGTGAAGGTGGAGGTTGGTAATCTTGTGTATCGACACCTAAGATCCTACTTTCTCGTTACCCACCTCATAGTACATCCCGATGTAATCCTCAATTTTTTACAGCCCTGGAGGAAAGGTCCTCAGATTGATCGGTTCCCATCTCATAGAGAGGCTGGTCAATAAGTAGATGTCCTCTTTTGTTAGGTTCAATGACTGAACCTCTAGCATGAATGCCTTTACGTCAGGGTGTTAATACTCTACCAAATGGTTTAGTAATCTCAGTTGTTCCCTCATGAATGGACATTGGAAGAACATCCACATGGCAGAATGTTTTAGCATAACAATGGCCCCGGGATCCTCCTCGACCAAGACATCAAGTTCCCCATGTTCCCTTTCTCGCGAATGCACATACATCCTATTGCACAAAAATTTGGAGGGGATTAGCACTTGTTTCATCTTTTTTTGAACTTTAAAATAGGTGTACGTAGGTTTCCTTTAAGACAATCGCATATGTACACGGGATGAGTGTTACCTTTCTTGCATACATATGTGGGCTAATCATGGACAACCAACGTACACATAGGCTCAACATGTTTTCAAAGGTGTGCCCCTTCCAAACATAAAGTTAAACATGAAAGAAAGCATAAACTTGAAGGAGAGGATGATATGTACTTGGTCCAAGTGTGAGGTTTTTTCGTCCACCGTATCTCCTTGAATTCACATTTTGAGGAAGAGCATTTTTGTAACAACCTGTTTCCCCCAATTTGTAATTAATCATAAAATAGGAATTTTCATGCTAATGCATGAGGAAATTGTAAATGTATTATTGTTTGAGTTACCAATAACTGACTGTGGGAGTCAACCCTTGAAAGTACTGGCCATGATATCACTAGAGGAAGAATGTGAGAACTATACAAGAGGGTTCATATATCAAATAACCCCAAATATCCCTTGATAAGGATGAAAAACCTCCTTCGAATCCCAAGGAAAGGAAATCAGTCAATGAAGAAAGGACCGGTGGTTGAATCACTAACCACCCCCATGAATGAAAACATGGGTTGTCAGTCCGAAGTACCATAGGGACCTGCAGACCTGAGCTTCCTTCTGAAAGAAAGAACCGGATAGGTTGGGAAACCCTCCTAGGTAAGAGGGACACACACACCGGGAGAGAGAGACACCAGACGAGGGCGGAAGCTCGAAAGGGGGAGGTGCGAAGCTCTCCAGTGAATCAAAAATAGAAGGCCATGAGATTGATGCCGAAGAGCATCTGAGAAACCTAGCCGAGGCCACAACCGAGTGAGAAATCTCTGAGTTGCAGAAAACATGACTCGAATAGAAGCTGAAACAGAGAGAGAACCCTCGAGATATGTGAGAATTCCCTGGTGATATCATGGCTTGGCACGAGGGTGGCCAGAGTGGTAAGAATGAATTCCTCTGAGCCTATGGTTGGGTGGAAGGATGAACACCCACAGTCAGTTGGTTGGCGGAAACCTGTAATAGATAAGTGATTTCTCACCTTGTGTAATTTATCTATAACCGTGTATGAATCGGCTATACTGTGTATGTTGCAGGAATCAAGAATATTTCTTAATGGATATACTGTATCCCCCTTATTTCTGCTTGATTATATAATTAGGCCAGTAAGAAATCATATAGTTAGGATAGGTTTTATACCAGTAAAATACTTGTGTCCTATGGTGGCATAAGCCCGAGTCACGAACTGTGCATTCGTCGACCATGGACACAGTTTCATGTACACATGTAAACCTTCCTAATCCTTTTGAGTCCCTTGGAGGACGAAGCCTGTTAAGTTCAGGAAGGATAGCGAGTTTCAAATGTCGAAAGAGAGTACCCTTTCATTTGCTAGATGCACGGACAAGATCCTTTCGGAGGATCTGAGGTTTGTCACGACCGTTAGATTGGAGGAAGGAACGTCGACGTTAATGCCTCGACCCCTTTTAGCCTTTGCAAGTAGCGAAGGAATCGAGACCGTAGATTCCAATATCCCTGGGAGTTACCTGGACCGTCCATTTGTAGAGAACATGTGGCTACCTGTCGGCGTTTCGGCACCCGGGAAACACAAGGGAAAGAACCCTTGTCTTCGCAAGTCGCGAAAGACTGGTATGCGAAATCTCGAATCAGTGTAGAGTGAATAGGTTTCGTTGTTTTGGCACCTAGGATACCCAAGGGCAAGACCCCTTGTCTTCGCAAGTCACGAAAGCCCGGTATGCGAAATCCCGAATCAGTGTAGAGTGAATAGGTTTCGGCGTTTCGGCACCCGGGAAACCCAAGGGCAAGACCCCTTGTCTTCGCAAGTTGCAAAAGCTCGGTATGTGAAATCCCGAATCAATGTAGAGTGAATAGGTTTTGGCATTTTGGCACCCGGGAAACCAAAGGGAAAGACCCCTGGTCTTCGCAAGTCATGAAAGCCCAGTATGCGAAATCCCGAATCAGTGTAGAGTGAATAGGTTTTGGCGTTTCGGCACCCGGGAAACCAAAGGGAAAGATCCCTCATTTTTGCAAGTCGCAAAATCCCGGTACCCGAAACCCCGACACGCTCTGTGGAAGAAAGGAGGAGTCCTGAAAGTTATCTGGACCGTCCATCGGAGGAGACGCGTGGTGAGCGGTCAGAGTTTGGGGAAAAATCCCAAAGAATCTGGACTGTTGGATCCAAATCAATGAAGATTGTTGGATCTCGTACAAGAACCCGTGTATTGGAATTTGGGGTTTGTAGAGGGAAGGGGATGGAAGTTTGTTGTTCTCTGGAGTCCCGAAAGCTGAAGGTTCGGGTGGGTAGGTGACACATCTCAGATGTAGGAGCCATGTGGATGACAAGTGGTACATTCCAGAATAGGGGTCACGTGGAGCTGACAGGTGGCGTGTTCTTGTCACAAGGAAGGAGTGAACACCCCGTTGACCTATATCACGTTTCGAGGTTCGACATTCCAAAAGGTAAGGAACACTTGTAACGGAAATTGTGAAGTCGCGAAACCTGAAAGAGATAGGTGCTTAGACTTACATCCTAGCACCGAGATGAAGGTGGAGCTGAGTACCTTAGCCCATTTCAGGTTTCGGGGTTTGCAGACGCCTAGTTTGTTTGGCCTGTGGTCATAGCCAATGATCACATGGAGGTGGACAAGGGAAGAACTAGCCTGCGCTAGGCCCCCGAAGGAATTCAGGGACTCTATCCCTTGAAGAAGAGCGAAGATTTTACTATGCCATAGTGCGTGTGTAAAAAATTGGTATCAGATCATGGTTACAACACTTGGCCTGCTTGGGCTCATGTACGAGCCGCATAAGGAGATATTGTTATCTACATTTTCCCTTTAAGGAGATGGACTGCATAATGGAACTGTAATTTGGGAATTTCTTTAACCCCTCTGTTAAAATGGTAACTACTCTTATAGGAGTAAGGATGAACTGATCAATATTATTGATAAGACCTGAGTGTGAATAAAAAAGGTGGAATAAATTGTGCTGTGAAGCTGCACGAGCAAGACAAGGGACACGAACTGAGTTGTTCTGTTACAAAGTGTGACGATGGATACCTACTAAAGCAGGTAGAGTCTCTTGCAATTGAGATGGCTGGTTAGGTAAGAATTAAGACCCAAATGAAGAACTCCTTCATGATTTAGAAAATCTGGTAAGGACCAAGGATGATTTTAGGTGCTAAATTTCGCTCATTGACTAATTTTCCATGGTTTTTCCAAAAACAAGATTCGTTATTTTAAAAATAATTCGCCCAAATTCTATAGGATAAAATTATTTTACCTTAAAAATCGCCATAATTTTATAAAAACTATACAAAATACTTATAAATTTAAATATTTTTACAAAAATATCGCCAAACATTTATAATTGACATATGAAGGATTAGTAAGATTCGCCAAGGTTTCTACATTTTAAAATAAATTTCCATCCTTAAAATCATCCCTGGTAAGGAAAGGTAGGATCCTTAGAAAGTTATAATTATTGCATTATTAAAAGACTAAACCCTGAGCATATAACTCCTCATGATAGAGAGGATCGATGAAAATATATAGGGTCAGATTACCTGACCTATAATGGTTAGGATTGAGAGTCAAGATCCATTCTGAAAGAACCAAAATGTTTCGAGTTGTTCGATCTCGGAGAAGTAGCACACTGGTTAGTTGCGAGGAGATACTAGAATTTCACAAAACCAAAAGGCTTGGAAGAAGCAATGAGAAATTCACAGAAAGATCATAGTCATTGATCAAGGAGCGATCTGGACCATTGATCGTCCAGAGAGAATTTCGCAATTTCGGGGATTGGGAGAATGAAGGTGAAAGGTATTTCGACTTCGCGACACGCGAAATCGCGAAATCCCAATACGAGAAACCCCGATGAGATCTGAGCTGTCAGACCGTGGAAGAATCAGAACTGTCAGATTGAGAACTCCAAAATTTCACAATTTCGAGGATCGAAGTATTCGAGGTTCTTCATAACGGAAGCCCTGAAGTCGCGAAACATGAAATCGCGACATAATCACAACCATTGGGTGTAGAGTCGTTGGTGACCGTTAGATCTAGTTGATCAGTGGAGAAGATAAGGTTGATAACCTCTCATCACTCACAAGCTCAGGAGGAATAATATCCGTTAGATTGGAATCAATGAGAGCCATTGATCTAGAGATTCGATGTTTTTTCTATTGGGAAAAAAGAAGCGTAGACTATCCAAAGTCGTGCTAGGTAAATGACCAATTCAATCAAGGTTGTTGGTTAGCAGATGACCTGAACCGTAGATCCGGTGTAATTGGATCTTCGGGAGTCGGAGGTTTAGAAGTCAAGGGGCAGGGTATTAAGGACTCACATGTCACGAAATCCCGACATCCAACCTGAGCTGTTGGATAGAGACAAGCGGTGGATCGTTGATCTGATGCATACACATTTTGGGGATTCGAAATCGGGAGTTAAGGGGTGAAGACTCCACCAGAATCACGAAATGTGGAAAGTCGAGATTTGATCAGGACCGTTGATTGCCAAAGAGATCCAGACCGTGGGATCGAGGTTGCCGAACCCTCGTGGATCAAAAGTTTGGGAAATGGTGGATCCCAGGTTCCGAGCGAAGGGTCATCTGAATAAAAGAGCCGAGAAAACCTTAGCCTCGGTCTTTCGGGTTTTTGGATTTTGGGGATCGAGGAACCAGAGTTCCTTACAACAGGAATCCCGAAATCGCGAAATGAAAAGAGCCTTTTAGTTCAGATCGTGGTCATTTTCGGTGGTTGCATGAGGAGAAGGCATGAACTAGCATGATGAATACTTAGCTGTGTTCAATTTTACTTGAATGCATGAGTTTAATGCATTGTGAAGCTTCATAATAGGAAGCCTGATATTAATAACGATAATGCATGAATGATATTAAACGTGCAAGTAATACGCATGTATGATGTAAGAGTATAAGTATGCTAGAGGCTCGGTATGATTGCCCTGATGAGTGAAACGTGAAGCAAGTATTTCTCTTGTCCATATTAAATGAATACTATGGAGACATAGATGACTCCATTCTGGGGAGTCATGAAAGTTTTGTTCCAAATAATAGCCAGAGGGGAATGTATTCCATTTCCTCAGGAAGTACCAATATAATTAGATGAAAGGGTGAATGAGAAAAGATTCGCTCTTGTCATAATAAGAGACAAATGATTTCGCCTTTGAGCATCACGTGAGAAGGATTGTGAATGAATCATAATTGATTGATATTAACAGTAAAGATGCATGCTTATATTCCTTAAGGGGAATATTTAGTAAAAAGCTAAAACTAACTCAAGGATGAGGCCATCACAAATAATGATGGATATGCAACAAGGAAGTTGCATGCTGAAGGAGTTCCCGGTGGAGGAACTGTGTAAGGACTTTGTCAGAAGAATAGAGTCACAACCCTAATAATTGTTGAAGGTTGGACAATGCGCTACAAGGCCTGTCCATATATATAAGAATCCTGGATTACATTTTGAAAGAATTGTGTAATTAATAGAAGACTAACAACTGAATATTGACCATTCTGATAACCGAATGGAAGTATGTAGGATTCACATGTTCATGATTCATTATGAACAAAGAGTTGTTATTATAGCATGTTGCAGTATCCCAAAAAGGGTTAGGGTGAGGCCTAACCTAGGTGGCTCAAGGAAAAGAGAAGGAAGATCCTGATAGGGAGTAGAATTGCAAAAGTAGAGAAGAGACAGTAAGGCCTTGGAGATAACTCGACTGGGTTGAAAATCCCCAACGATGTAGAAAGAATTTGAAGAAGGGGAGAGCCCTCAAATATTTCCTTGCTGTGCATTATGTTTTCTATGGGATGAGAAAGCTAGTACATTGATGAACATAAATGTTTTGACACCATAGTGATGATGGTTGTAATATTGTGAAAATGATTGAGAACCGTTGTGTTACACTCATGAAAACCTTAAGGATAGTGTGATGAAGTACATACGGATATGCTGGGACATGTCTGAAAATATTTTGATTAATTTAAATGCTATGGTACTTGCATTTTAATTTACATGACGACTAATGTGCCTATGGTGTATGTCATGTGTAGAAAGAAATAATATTGGAACTGTTGAGAAAGACAGTTGCCAATGATGGGCAACCTCAAATAGAGAATGACCAGGAGAAGGTTGGGAGTGAACGATTGTTGATAGGGCTGTAAAAGTCCCCATGAAGCACTGGTGAGGAGTTTAAAATAAGAAAGAGGGTGCTAGCAGCCAATAAACGGTATAAATATATTTGCGTCTATGTGGAACAAGGTATGAAGGGATTTGGTAAGAACCCCTTCTGAAATATTTTATTGTCTTAGTGTTATGCATAAACTTGAAAGGCAGTTGTATGCCTTGGATACCCAAGTAAGGTATGACCCAAGACAAAGAACCGAAATGATGGAAGTATGAACCTCTGGTAGTAAACGCTATTTGTAACCCTTGGAAGAATTCATGAATTGATATGTCATGAATGCATTGACAATCAAGGAATGCGTAACAACATTCATGTGAAAATTTTGAGTTCATGTGTATTGATTTGGGATCGTGATCAGCCTATAGAAGGCAGTATGGTCCTACTATAAGAATGAAAGAGAATGAATAAACCATATGAGGAAAAGGTTGGTTAAATTCCAACACCCCATGGCCAAGAGCCTATCATAAAGTGTGACACACTTGAAATCAATGAAAGGGTGCATTGGGTATGAATGTGGCCACAAATGTTGGCGCATTCATTAAAATCAATTGATATCCGAAACACATTTTGAAAATTGGTAGGCTGGAATAATGCATAGGTAAGGGATGATGTATCCCTTCTCTTTGAATCCTTGAATAGATGAAATGACCTAGACTGTTAGTATACTTGATTTTCGAAAAAGGTAATGTACAAAAAAAAAAAAAAAACTAACAATTGTTTGGCTGTGTAAAGAATGAAATTGCAGGGAGGAAAGGGTCTTGGATATGGCAGTGTTGTAAGTCCATAAGGAAGACTAATTGCCTGTTGAGCCAAACTGCAAGGAATGGTATTTCCTTTTTGAGAAAGTAATTTAATTGTTAAGGATGCACAACTCTGAAATTGTTGTGACGATGTTGTAAAGGTGCAATAAAATGTATATGCATGGAAACACTAATGAGTTGTTTGGCCGATTGAAGTTGAAAGTGCAGGAAGCAAAGGGGTATTGGATATGGAAGCATTGTAAGCCCATAAGGAAGGCCAATTGCCTGCTGAGCGAAACCGTTATGGGAGGGAAAGTCCCATAATTATGAATCTGGTTCTTGTGCGGAACAAATATGAAAACAAATTGTGAGATTGGGAAAAATCTGTAGGTGATAGATTTGCAATAAAATTCTGAAAGTTAGAATTTATAATGATGTCTCATGAATTTTGTATAACTGTGATACAAGTGAGAAGAAAAGACATGTCCAGAAAGAACAGATGAGGGCTGTCAAAGTTGAAGATGATGAACATGGCTACTACTGAGCCGTGAAAACCCTGTGATAAGCCATGATCGCCTGAAAAAAAATTATGTTGAGGTAACACAAGACAGAGGGACGCCTCGGCAGGGCAAGTCTGAGGGACGCCTCGACTGTAAGACTCGATAGAGTCTCTAAAATTTTCCTGTGCGAGAAAACCTTGGCAGGGCAAGATGGATCGCCCGAGGGACTGTATAACAGTGAAGGGGTTGCTTGAGCTTGGGCCTGGAGGGTGAGTGACCGCAAGGAAGAGGAGACCTTAATAATTCTTGTAAACTATTGGGATCATGCACACAGTGGGTAGTTTCCCGTGCGAAAAAAAAAAAAAAAAAACCTTGGAAAGGAAGATGAAATCATGATAGCTCTTGTGAACTATTAAATTGGAATCATGCACCCACTAGATACGTCAAGGAAAACAATGAGCATGGATACCAAAACTACCATGTGGATACAGATCCACAAACTACATAGATAAGTATTATGCTAAGATTATGAAATTTTCCTTTTGAATTTTGAACAACAATAAGATGTTTTCGCACGAAATTGTGATTAATGTGCTTGTTGTCCAAGAATTATTGAAGGCAGATGATGAATACTAAGATCCTGAAAGATGACCTGACCGAGGATGAAGGTCAAGACTTTTGAAGTGGCTGAATGAGAAAGGCATGATAGGTGTTTTTGAGAAAGAACACTGAGGACAGTGTTCCTTTAAGGGGGAAGGAATTGTAACACCCTGTTTCCCCCAATTTGTAATTAATCATAAAATAGGAATTTCCATGTTAATGCATGAGGAAAATGTAAATGTATTATTGTTTGAGTTGCCAATAATTGACTGTGGGGGCGAATCCTTGAAAGTACTGGCCATGATATCACTAGAGGAAGAATGTGAGAACTATACAAGAGGGTTCATATATCAAATAACCCCAAATATCCCTTGATAAGGATGACAAACCTCCTTAGAATCCTAAGGAAAGGAAATCAGTCAATGAAGAAAGGACCGGTGGTTGAATCACCAACCACCCCCATGAATGGAAACATGGGTTGTCAGTCCGAAGTACCACAGGGACCTGCAGACTTGAGCTTCCTTCTGACAGAAGGAACCAGATAGGTCGACAAACCCTCCTCGGTAAGAGGGACACACACACGGGGAGAGAGAGAAACCAGATGAGGGTATAAGCTCACAAGGGGGAGGCGCAAATCTCTCTAGTGAATCGCAAAAAAAAGGCGATGAGCTTGATGCCAAAGAGCATTTGAGAAACCTCGTCGAGGCCACAACCAAGTGAGAAAGCTCTGAGTTGTAGAAAATAGGACCCAAATAGAAGTTGAAACAGAGAGAAAACCCTCGAGAACTGTGAGAATTCCCTGGTGATATCATGGCTTGGCACAGGGGTGGACAAAGTGCTAAGAATGAATGCCTCTGAGCCTATGGTTGGGTGGAAGGACGAACACCCACAGTCAGTTGGTTGGCGGCAACCTGTAATAGATAAGTGATTTTTCACCCTGTGTAATTTATCTGTAACTGTGTATGAATCGGCTATACTGTGTACGTTGCAGGAATCAGGAATATTTCTTAATGGATATACTATATCCCCCTTATTTCTGCTTGATTTTATAATTAGGCCAATCAGAAAGCATATGTTTAGGATAGGTTTTATACCCATAAAATACTTGTGTTCTATGGTGACATAAGCCTGAGTCACGAACTATGCGTTCGTCAACCATGGACACAGTTTCATGTACGCATGTAAACCTTCCTAATCCTTTTGAGTCCCTTGGAATACAAAACCTGTTAAGTTCAGGAAGGATAGCGAGTTTCAAATGCCGAAAGAGAGTACCTTTTCGTTCGCTAGATGCATGGACGAGATCCTTTCAGAGGATCTGAGGTCTGTCACGACCATTAGATTGGAGGAAGGAACGTCGACGTTAATGCCTCGACCCCTTTCACCCTTCGTAGGTAGCGAAGGAATCGGGACCGTAGATTCCAAGATCCCTGGGAGTTACCTGGACCGTCCATTTGTAGAGGACATGTGGCTTCCTGTCGACGGTTCGGCATCCGGGAAACCCAAGGGAAAGACCCCTTATCTTCTCAAGTCGCGAAAGCCCGGTATGCGAAATCCCGAATTAGTGTAGAGTGAACAGGGTTCGGTGTTTCGGCACCCGGGAAACCCAAGGGCAAGACCCCTTGTCTTCGCAAGTCGCGAAAGCCTAGTATGCGAAATCCCGAATCAGTGTAGAGTGAATAGGTTTCGGTGTTTCAGCACCCGGGAAACCCAAGGGCAAGACCCCTTGTCTTCGCAAGTCGCAAAATCCCGGTATGCGAAATCCCGAATCAGTGTAAAGTGAATAGGTTTCGACGTTTCGGCACCCGGGAAACCAAAGGGAAAGACCCCTGGTCTTCGCAAGTCGTGAAAGCCCGGTATAAAAAATACCGAATCAGTGTAGATTGAATAGGTTTCGACATTTCGACACCCGGGAAACCAAAGGGCAAGATCCCTCATTTTCGCAAGTCGCTAAATCCCGGTACCTGAAACCCTGACGCACTCTGTGGTAGAAAGGAGGAGTCCCGAAAGTTATCTAGACCATCCATCGGAGGAGATGCGTGGTGAGCGGTCAGAGTTCAGGGAAAGCTCCGAAAGAATCTGGACCATTGGATCCAAATCATCGATGATCATTGGATCTCGTACAAGAACCCGCATATCGGAATTCGGGGTTTGTAGAGGGAAGGGGACGACAATTTGTTATTCTCTGGAGTCCCGAAAGCCGAAGGCTTGGGTGGACAGGCGGTACATCCTAGATGTAGGATCCATGTGGATGACAAGTGGTACATTTTAGAACAGGGGTCATGTGGAGGTGATAGGTGGTGTGTTCTCGTCACAAGGAAGGAGTCAACACCCTGTTGACCTATATCACGTTTCGGGGTTCAACATTCCAAAAGGTAAGGAACACTTGCAACGGGAATTGCGAAGTCGTGAAAACCGAAATAGATAGGTGTTGAGACTTACGTCCTAGCACCGAGACAAAGGTGGAGCCAAGTACCTTAGCCCATTTCAGGTTTCGGGGTTTGCAGACGCCTAGTTTGTTTGTCTGTGGTCATAACCAACGATCACATGGAGGTGGACAAGGGAAGAACTAGCCTGCGCTAGCCCCCCGTAGGATTTCGGGGACTCTATCCCGTGAAGAAGAGTGAATATTTTACTATGCCGTAGTGGGTGTGTGACAGTTTTTTACCTTTTTGGTTATTTTCCAAATTACAATGGTAAAAATGAGCTGTCCACCTCTATTTATAGACCTTTTTGGCTCTTTCTTTCCCTAATTTGATCATTTTTTTCCCTTTTCTTGACATGGTGGCTACTTAAGTTCTCTTTTGAGATATCTTTGGGTCATTCTGACGAAGTTAATCTTTTCAATTGGTATTTTTCTCGAGATGGGTTACACTTATATCATCCCATGGTAAAAGTCATTTTTTAAACTATTGCATATAAGTTAGGTTTTCACCCCATGCATTTTGCATATTGTTGACTTTTTCGCTTTTCCATAGGATCGATCCCACCAAAGTGTGACATAGAACCTTCTTAGCTGCTTTAGAAGTGTCATAATTAGGTGGTAGAGTGTAACACCCTGTTGGGGTCCTATAATTATAGGCGAGTCAATTCTTCGACTGTTGATTTGGCGTTTTCCCTCGTGATGATGAAGTCTGGCTCAGGTGATTCCGTTCCCTCCCTCCATCCTTTTTCACTCGATCCCCCATCACCCTACTGCATCCTTCATACACACTGTGCCCTTTCCCCCCCTTATCTTTTGTCAGCCTCCATTGTCCCGCCACCCTCACCCGTCCATAAGAAAACAGACTTAGGATAAACAAAAATATTAGTGTAATTAGGATAGGTTGAATTAATTAGTAAACAACTAGGTAAATAACTAATTAATTATTAATTAATTAGTTATTAACTAAGTTAGTACCTAAGTTAGTGACTAACTTAGTTTAAAATTAAATAAAACTATTTAATAAAAAAATATAAAAAATATATATATATTAAAAATAAAAATATGTATAAAAAACAATTATAATAAACATAATATAAAACATAATAAAATAAAACTTAAAACAAATAAAACAAAAAAAAAAGAGAAGACAAAATATGAAATAATAAGTGACATATGTGATGTTACATATAATATAATATTTAAAAAACAAAAAATTAAAAAACTAAACAATATCCTATCCTAAGTCTAACCCCCATCCCTCTCACTCACCTTTACCTCCACGCACATGTTATATCCCACTCCCCCTACGTCATAACCCATCACCCTCCACTCACTCCCCATCCCCCTACGTCATAACCCACTCACCATCCCCCTCCCTACGTCACATCCCACTGCTCGTTTCATACTCCCGCCCACCTTATACCCCCACGCACATTCCGCATATTAAAACCTTTCAAACCCACGGCAAATTAAATCAACGCACCATATTCAATTCCGGACCCCCCCGTGAGTTTGACATTTAACGAGGGACAGCCACTTAAATCAATGGCCCATATTGAATTCCGGACCCCCCCGAGCGGTCTACGTTTAACGAGGGGCGGGGGGGTCTGGAATACCGCCTCCCGCAAAAAAAACCACTTTCCCTCATTTTTACCATTTTTGCCTATTTCACCATGTCTTCTTCCAGAGGATATTCTGAGCAAACGGAGACGTATTCTAAAAATCTGAGAGAGGTTTTTTGTCATCACGGGCTGAGGAACAAAAACCTCTCCCAGTTTTTCCAAAAGTTCCACGATCAGGGAGAATCAAAGTCATCTTCAAGGCCTATTTTTCCACATTTTCAATTTTCCATTACAGTCCCGATCTTGCAGGAGGTGTTACAACCAGCTGGGGATTAATTTGGTGAAACCGAAGGAGGTTTTTGTCCAGCACATGCCAGTATACAATAACCTATTTCAGTTTTTTCCTAGGTGTCATCATTGAAGATAAAATCACGTCTGATTGGACCCCTGTTTCACAGAAAAACGGTCCGTCTTTCATGGCAGAAAACTCCAAATTTTGTGGGAGTGGTGGCTATTTTTGGCCGAGGCAGTTAAACCGACTCTGGGAACTTGGTTGGGATGATCTGTCTTATTTATTGAGACAATTTCAATGTAAAAGGGTTGGATCTTCACGCCCTGTGGCTATCAAGCTGTAACATTTTTGAAGATATCTGCCATTAATGAAAGGGAGGCACTTTACAGGATTCTTGCGTATGTTCACTGGTGATGTTTATTTTCTAAGTTGAATGTTATCTGCGCTTTGTTACCACTTTGTTTTCTGAAACTAATCTTTAAGAGTAATGTATGTCTCAGGATTTATCTCTGATACCCTGTTTCCGATTCTAAAAGATTTAAATGTTTATCTTCTGATGTTTTCGATTAAGGAATTCTTAACTGCT
>ML780732.1:95993-111120 GCA_009831015.1 Picea engelmannii
CGCCTCCCGCAAAAAAAACCACTTTCCCTCATTTTTACCATTTTTGCCTATTTCACCATGTCTTCTTCCGGAGGAGATTCTGAGCAAACGGAGACGTATTTTAAAAATCCGAGAGAGGTTTTTTCTCAAAACGGGCTGAGGAACAAAAACCTCTCCCAGTTTTTCTAACGGAACCATGATCAGGGAGAATCGAAGTCATATTCAAGGCCTATTTTTCCACATTTTCAATTTTCCATTACAGTCCCGATCTTGCAGGAGGTGTTACGGCCAGCTGGGGACGAATTTGGCGAAACCGAAGGAGGTTTTTGTCCAGCACATACCCATATACAATAAAATATTTCAATTTTCTCCTAGTTGTCATCATTGAAGAGAAAATCACGTCTGATCGGACCCCTGTTTCGCAGAAAAACGGTCCGTCTTTCATGGCAGAAAACTCCAAATTTTGTGGGAGTGGTGGCTATTTTTGGCCGAGGCGGTTAAAACGACTCTGGGAACTTGGTTGGGATGATCTGTCTTATTTATTGAGACGATTTCAATGTAAAAGGGTTGGATCTTCACGCCCTGTGGCTATCAAGCTGTAACATTTTTGAAGAGATCTGCCATTAATGAAAGGGAGGCACTTTACAGGATTCTTGCGTATGTTCACTGGTGATGTTTATTTTCTAATTTGAATGTTATCTGCGCTTTGTTACCACTTTGTTTTCTGAAACTAATCTTTAAGAGTAACGTATGTCTCAGGATTTATCTCTGATACCCTGTTTCCGATTCTAAAAGATTTAAATGTTTATCTTCTAATGTTTTCGATTAAGGAATTCTTAACTGCTTCTTAGTCGAATTTATCCTTCTCACCCTTTCTTCTGTCCATCATTTAAGCTGCAAAATATCCAGTGAGTATATCATCTCGCCCTGTGGAAGTCATCTTTCCTCGTTTATGGCTGTATTTCATTCCTAATTTATTACAGACCCCATGGCCCAATGGAGGAGTTGATTGTCTCAACCAATTCAAAAACACTTTGACAACAAAGCCCATTGTTTTCGTTAACTAGCCAAATATCTCTTCAAACAAAGCTATATCAGACAGAGAGATCCCTCTCTGAGTCTTGGAGGGATAGATCCAAGACTCGAAGTGGTTTTGATGTTGCCTCTGTGACTGCTTTACAGCCTTGGGCAAATTACAGAGTGCTAACACACCCTATTTCCCCAGTCTGTAAATATAACTATATTGGCCAAGGAACTATGGAAAACCTAAAAGTGTGAATGTTTAATTTGATGGACCTTTGTATAAAAGGTCGATGAATGTAAATTATGTTATTTAATAGAAAATGGTTATGTGCTTCATGAATGCTGAAAGAGGGGATGTGCTAAGAGAAAACCACGAATGCTACGGAAGGTGGTGGAGGGTACCCGGAATGGTTGCGTTAACCTCCACCGAACCAGTACCATGCTGGAATTAATTGCTCAGATTAGAACAACCCTCTGACCCATGAATGAATTATAGTCAGATTGGTAGGTGGGAAGGACTCATCAAGAGTTAATGAGGGGATGGTGCAGACTTCCCATCGGTAAGGCTTCCGAACCTGACCACGGACTGGAAATTTGAGCCACATGCAATCTTGCTGAGGAAGGCAAGAAAGGAAGTGTGGTGTGGGTAGAGAGGACCTGCGAAGAATTCCGAGATGAGAGATGAATCTCTTGGGTCTGAGGAAGGATTGAAAGAAAAAAAGTGAGTTCTGATCACAGAGAATAGAGACTGAGCCAGGAGAAGGAGAATAACCTTCGTCCTTATCTATTCCTGTATCGGGAGAAGGAGAGTAACCTTCGTCCCTATCTTTCATTGAGATGGAAGTAAGAGACTGAATCTCAAAGCATCATGGCCTAAGCTTGGGGGTGGCCAGTGATTAATCCATTAGGAATGACTGAGCCTATGGTTGGGTGGAAACGATCAACCCCTCTTAGCAGTCACATCACGCCTTATGGTTTTGATAAGTGTTTTTATGCCTTGTGATTTGAATTGGAAATAATGGATGCATGCTTGTATTTATATGCCTATAAATGGTTCATGTATTGAATGATTAAGTTAAGAGTATGCATTTGTTCCTTGAGAAATTCTACATCTACTTGATTTCCTTATGCTCTAGTTTAATTCCTCGAAAACACTTTCCCAGGGAATTTCATCACCGTCCTAGAGTCAAGTGAGTAATTCCTTGATTGCAGAGGTGAACCCCGCAATCACTGTGAGGAAGGAGCTTATTAAGCTTGGGAGAGGTAGTGCATGTATGCACCAAGTCTTTGTAAGGTGGGCAGAGACTGAGACCCTCTTAAGTTCTAGAGTTGAATAATGAACGCAAGGGATGCGTGGAAGAATCCTTCTAATAATTACATTCAAGAGAAAGAGCGCAAATATTTTAAGACTTTCAGAGCCAACAAAGCTTAGGAATAATAGTGAGGTTCAAATATTGAAAGGAAATATCCTTTCGTTTGGGAGATGAATGGACGAGACCCGTTTAGGAAAATCCCAGGGTCTATCGCGAGCATTAGATTTGAAGAAGGGGCACAGGCATTAACGCCTCGACTCCTTCAGTCTTTGCAAAATCGACGAATGTTGGTAACCATCGTGAAGGGAACAGATCCTCTGAAACCCGAAGTATCGATGTAATCTATACCATTGGATCGAGGAAGGTCGTGGACCGTTGATTTGACGCGAGCAAATTAACGCAAGAAGCATGTGGGAATTCAAAATCCCCTAAGGATCAAGCTCAAAAGGGATAACACTTTTCATAAAGTGTTGATGATATCCAAGAGTCATATTCATAGGAGGAGAAAAGGTCGAAACCTTTGAAGACTGATAAATTTGCCTAGTCAGAAAAAATCAGAAGCTCTAGAGGAGAGCGACATTGGTCATTGGATCACAGAGCAAAATATCAAAAACCATTTGATCTATAGGTAAGGTGCACACACCTTAACCATTTGAATATATATAGGAGAGTGGAATTTGTGAAGTCCCAAGTTTCAAAATCATCGGGACCATCCATCGGAAGGGACACGTGGTGAGAGGTCAAGATTTCATTGAATAGCAGAGTGGGAAGGTCAAAGGGAAGAGTCGTGAGGACTCGCGAAATCCAAGTTCATGATTTGATCGTAGCCGTCGATTAAGGAGAGAATGTGGACCATTGATTTTTGAGGGAGAGCATGGGATATCGAAAATTGAGAGTCAGAGGTTCGAAGGAGGAAGCCGTTCAAAAGACCCGATACGTGAAATCGCGACGTGCTCAGAGGTGGGCCCCAAGGTTTGGATGGAGGTCATATGGTTGAAGGATAAGGGAGGATATAGCATGTGCTAGACACCTGTCAGGATTTCATAGGTCGGGAGAGTCGAGGTGACTCACATGCAAAGACACGACACATGAAATCGTGAAACGCCTTTAGGTAAGGCATGTGATCACAACTAGTGTTCGCATGGAGGAAGCTTACACATGGTGCTAGTTTGCACGGATGAAGTCTCGCAAAGAACAAAATATCCATAGTGATTCAGAGCTATCAGATCAAGGGAGACATGGCGTGAATCCATGAACTCCGGGTAAAGTCCGGAAGTGATTCAGAGCCATAAGATCAAGGGAGATGTGGCGTAGATCTGTGAGTTCCGGGTAAAGACCCAAAATAATCCTCGAATGTCATATGATGAGGACAAGTGTCAGTGGATCTCAGCCTTCAGATAAAATCCATTTGGAAAAGGGTGCGGTTTGAGATTTGAGATCTCAGAAGTTCGAAGACCCGGACGATATCTCAACCGTTGATCGAGAAGAGGGCCGTAGGACCATTGATCCGAGTTGAAAGGTCAAAACACCCGAAGTGAAGGATAGGCCATTGATTGGAGGAAAGGTTTCCACAGATCATCAACTTTGGAATATTTAAGTACGGAAGAAAGCAGGGTTTGAGATTTCAAAACCCCAAAGCCCGGAATCACGAAGTGATCTCAACCGTTGATTTAAGAGGGACATATCTGGTTCGTAGATTTGAAAGGCACAAATATGAACCATCAGTTCATATAGTATCATCAATATCATGAGATCGACGATCCCATAGAATTACGAGGACAAAACATGCTCGGGTCTTAATCCTCCTTGAGCAGGTTGCAATTGAAACCACGGTATTGCCAAAGGCATACATGGCGCTCTGTAGTAAATTGCGGGGCAAAATTTGGGTTGGTTTAAAACCACCCTTGGACGCGCCCACAATAACATATTCTCCAAGAGGTCATAACCCAGGGACATATGGAGGAGGGGGTTAACAAAAAAGGAGCTAGCACCTAAAAATCTACATTTCATAGGTGTGCAACAGAAGTCGCGAGTACCCTTAGCCCTGCACCAAGTAGTCAGAAGGTTCTGTGTTTGATTACAGAATGAGACCATCAAGGTCTTAGAGATTCGTTTGGCTGTGGAAGTCAGAGATCCTTGACCAAAAGGCCGAGTTGGTTCCCCGACTATCCTAATTAGAACCCGTAGAGAGGGAGGATATGTTCCTATAAAGAGGATGATTTGTTTTTTTTTTTTAATTTAGCCCATTGTGGGTGTGTTACAAATTGGTATCAGATCATGGTTACAACACTTGGCCTGCTTGGGATCATGGATGAGTCACTTAAAAACTCTACTTGGAGTACTTTTAAAAAAGTGACACTCTACCTTACCTCTTTCTTAAAGTCTAGTTAAAAAGGTTATTAAAGAAAAAAATGAAACTTTCTACTGTGTGTGCATTTAAGAAATTGAACTGTGTATTGTTCATGAACTAATAGACTGTTAGCTAACAATAAGTGTTTTTTTCAACACTCAAGCAGTTAGTAAATCACAGGAAAACTTCAAGACTAAAGGATGGTGACATGTCATGAAGTGGGGGATGGCTCCCACAATAGACATGAATAATTTGACAAAAGGAGGGCGGTGGAAACCACTCAAGATATGGATGAAAATGTAAGAAGCCTCAGGGATGAATTACAAAGTTGCAACGCTGACAACGAGAAGTTGATAAAAGAGCAAGAAAATAAAACATAAATTAACGCAGATCTTCTACAGAGCCTATCCGACATACAGAGGCAACTGCAACATGAACCTGCAACCATTCATGTGTATCAACGACATGAGAAAAGAAGTCAAAGTACCCATGAGATCTGAAAACATGACCACACTAAGAGAAGCACCTTGAAGAAGGCCCAACCTAGAGGCAGGGGACACACATCAACAGAGTCCTATGGAAAGGAAGCTGAAAACTATGAAGAATCTTCTAGTAGTAGAGCAACCTCACATTCTCAAAGGAAAGGAAAGAAGTGGAAGCATTCCAAAAATCATGATCCTGAAGAATTCAATAAATCCAAACCACCCTCTTTCGATGGAGAGATTAAGAAGGGAGAAGAGTTTGAAGCTTGGATGCTTGGTCTAAAGAAATACTTCAGAGTCCATGACTACTCTGAAAACTTGAAGGCTCAAATAGCCATCTTTAACATGAATGGAAAGGATTCCATTTGGTGGGAAGACCTTAGGAATGTGAAAGGAGTCCATTAGAAGGAATTGTCATGGAAATACATGTCAGAGAAATACATGGATGGGAAGACCAAGGAATACGTGGCACTCTGTAGTAAATTGTGGGGCAAAAAGTGGGTTGGTTTAAAACCACCCTTGGATGCGCCCGCAATCACAAATTCTCCAAGATGTCATAGCCCAGGAACATATGGAGGAGGGGGTTAACAGAAAATGAGCTAGCACCTGAAATTCTACATTTCGGAAGTGCGTAGACGGAGGTCGTGAGTACCCTTAGCCCTGTACCAGGTAGTCAGAAGGTTCTGTGTTTGATTACAGAACGAGACCATCAAGGTATTAGAGATTTGTTTGGCTCCTGAAGTTGGAGATCCTTGACCAGAAGGTTGAGCTAGTTACCCGACTGTTCCAATTAGAACCTGTAGAGAGGGAGGATATGTTCCTGTAAAGAGGACAATTTTTTTTTTTTAATTTAGCCCATCGTGGGTGTGTTACATAGAGCCTACCTCTACATGGATTCTTTAGGTAGATCCTTTGCTGCATTTTGGCATCCATGCTGCTATTTTATCCATAGGTTTGGGAGTCCTTGTTAGTCCTGCCATGATTACGTATTGAAGACTCATTCTTGGATTTAGTCACGGGACTCCCTAAAGAGCATGGTTTGTTGTATTTCAAGCTTTCTTAAATTTTGAAAGAAACATCCAACGAGAGCTCATTTATTATTTTTGATCTCGTCTTGATTACTTCAGAAAATAAACCCCTTGGAGTCTTCTTTAATCCCTTTTCAGATTCTCTAAAAATGAAAATATTTTCGAGTGATTTTATTTCCCTTCACACTCACCAAACTCAAATTTGAAGGCACATATATCCAACAATAGTTTACCCCTTTTTCGGTCCGGACAGTTAATTTTATGAATAAAGTTATTCCATAGGAGCTTTGGTTCGTCAGGAGAGTATTCTCAGGCGTAAGTTTAACCCTTTTTCGGGCTCGAGGGACTAAATTTTTGAAAAAGGGACATTCTCCTTGGTTTTGGTTTGTCTCTTTTTTGGGCCTTGGAGATTACTTATGAAAAAGGAACCCCCTCAGAGTCCATAGTTAATCTCTTTTCAGACTCCCTAAATATGAAAATATTTTTGAGTGACCTTGTTCCTTTCACACTCATTAATTGGTCCAGAAAGAACATCTATTTGGAATAAGTTTAACCCTTTTTCTGGCCAATAGATTATCCAGGAAAAAGGTACACCTTGGGAGACTTGTCTCATCGGGAGAGTTATCCTAAGTTATGTTTTACACTTTTTCGGGCTAAGGAGACTAAACTTAGAAAAATGATGTGAGTCTATAGTTAATCTCTTTTAAGACTCCTTAAAATTGAAAAGATCATCACACTCGTTAAAATGGTTTTGAAGAGAAGTCATTTTGGTATAAGTTTAACCCTTTCTTGAACCGATTGGACTAATTACGAAAAAGGAACTCCCTGGAGTCTTCTTTTAGCATTTTTTCAGACTCTCTAAATGTGAAAAAACCACTAAGCTTACCTTCTCTGGGCTCGTAAAACTTCACATGGAAGGAGTCATGTTGTGTCATTCTTAATCACATCACATGTATCAACCTCGTGTCTTTGGCCTAATGTCAGCTCCATGTTACTATCAACTGAACCTTCAAAACTCAAGCCTTGCAACACTTTTTTCCTTTGCGATCTGACACCTTGACGCATGGAGGAATTTTCTCGAGTGTCCTTATCCAGCACATGTCTCCTTTCACTGATAATTCGTAGGTTCCATGCACTTGGAACCAGTTTTCTTGCTCGCAACACTCGTTCCTCCTGTGTAACATAGAATTCTTTTATTCTTTTTCAAGCTCGTTAAAAATTTGAAAAAGACAAAAAATCAAATATTCCAAAAAGAGGGGACTGGATATACATTCTCTTTTTTCGAATGCAAGATAGTCACCCTTGGACAAAGAACATCCTTTTCTTTGTTCTCCAAGAATTGATATATAGTATGACCTTAGGAAGTTGTTCTTTCTACATAGAGTTGTGTCCTCCTCCATTTGGTTACTTTTCCAAATATATGGAAAGTTTGTGGTGCCTCCTATATCACATACTAATGTCAATATTACGCTACCTAAGTGTCATCATTTTGTTGTGATTTTTTCCAAGGGAATTTTTATCCAACTTGGTTGGCCATTATGGAGTTTGTCTCTTGAATTTCATGAGTCGGCCATCCAGAGAGTCTAGTCAAGTTCGGATTCAAAATCGATGAATTTCTATGCTTGATGATCAAGATTCTCCAGTCTTTCCCTGACGAGATGTTCAATACCTTAGGGTAGTGAGTATTATAGTACTATTGTACTCCTACCTGAGTTTTTGAAGATCTTAAAGTTGTTTCTTGAGATATGAAGTTCTCATCTCCAGCCGTAGGCATCAATGCTTCTCGAAGATGCATATTATATTGTACTTAAATATCATCAAATGATTTTGAGATGTAGATCCATTGTGTATTGCTCATGGATACACTTTATATAGACATTTATGTGACATGGATCTGCAGTGTACTTTATTGGCACCCATGATTAGTTCATCCCAAGCATGGGTATGCCTGCCTCAGAGAGATTATCATTGTTTTTCCAATGGCACTTCCCAAACTTTGGTCCCGGGCTCACTCAAGTCTGTGCCTTCCCACTGGTAAAGATATTGTAATGTATTTCAGCCATCAGTTTCTCTTCTGACCTCACACATTAGGGGGCATTTGTTATAGTCCAAAAATTCTCTACCTATGCATACATGGCATTGGCCTTTCCACCTACACAATTTTCCAAATTACTATTGAGGCTCCTTCTTTACAAACCATTTTTTGGAACAAGTATGTGCCCTACTAAATTGATAGCCCATGTACACACGCGAGATGAATACTAGTTAGCCCACATACATACCCGAGTTTCATGCTAGACAAACCACGTTTACCTCCAAAAGTTGCAAAAAATATATGATTGCAAGAAATTCTGCAGAGTTTATGGGATATAGAGGGTTTCCCAACCATTTCACCCATTGTAGCCCGTCCCCAAACCGAATAACCATATTTTTCTCATATAAAAAGAGGTCTTGGTGTCCCATTTACAACAACAAGCAAGAGAACAAGTAAAATCTGCCAAAATCCCTTTCCCTTCTTAGTCCAAGTTTTGCATCCCTTTTTTAGAGTTGGCCTCAACATTCCCCTATAGCCCTTTCTCCTTATACAATCCTTTCCCTTTTCCCATGAGATCATTTGGTTGTGAGAGGAAAGCATTGAAATGATGCACTTGGAGCAACAATAGAAGAGCACATACTTGGTTCGCAGAGCATTTTCCGAAGAAGGTTGTAATATTTATGATATTCATATTGAATAAAAGAGTTATTTCATGTCCCAATACATTCTGTCTTTATGATTTTATTGATTAATGCATCTATGTCTATATCTGAATATTGAAAGTGACAAGTAGAGATTGTATGTTTTGTAGAAAATTTGTTTTTCTAAGCTTTTACAGGTCAGCTTTGGGAGGAGACTTGCAATCTAGGAAGTTGCATAGGCGAAAGAGGTCTACACCAGCCGCAAGGACCAAAGGTGCACCTACTAACCTTATTTCCTCTCTCTTGTCTTTTAGTTTAGATAGTTTTGGGGTAGCTTAGGAATAAGACTGTATTTTAAGGGAAGTTAGTGCTCTACCTGTATCTCGACTTAGTATAGGGGTATTTTCCCTGCTAGAAATGATGGATCTGAAAGATTTGTCTCACCCATGAGTGTCAATTGTTAGTTATAGAAGATACCAACATAGGTGTTGTTTGAGTATTGTTATGTGCTGCAACAAGAATTGATTTCATGATGGTTAGATCCCATGAGATGTGTCGGGTTATTTATATGCATAAATTACAGACATTAAATCGTCAACCCGAGGTACGTAGACTTCGATATGCAAGCATAGGAAATGCAGGGTTAAAACCTATTCTATACTAACAAAAAAATGTTGGTAATCAAAAGAAAATGGAAAAACATAAAAGAATACATAATTTTAAATGTAGAGTTATTTGAATTCCAAATTCTTGTCATCTACTAGATCTGCAACTACTAGGTAGATGTTACAATATTTCACATTGAATATGAACCAGTGTGTTCTTGCAACTACACATATGAAATTTGTTCAATGATCAAGTTAAGATGGATCTTCAGGTAACTCTATTATCACACCATGCAATAATTTGAAAACAAAATAAAATGCAAGACACCTAGACCAAAAAGATATTTAGTTCATTGGATGCTTGATCAAAGAAGTTCTTTGCTTCAAATATAACATAATTCCATTTATATCACGTTCTTAAATGTTCCTGTAACTATTTATGATGCAAATATTTAACTTGGATCTTTAATTAAACTTATATTCTTGTAGGTTACTAATGCAAATGAAAACATGCAATCAATCATTTCAAAGGAAAGCATAGATTGTATCTCGATAGAGATGCCACTTGTTCACTAGACTGATAACATGGTATTTTTAATGGATCAAATCACATTCTTTCATTCACATCACTTGAATGTTCTTGTGACACAATGTAAAATACACCTTGGTTTTCAGTCTTTAATGTAATATTTATTCTCTGTAAGGATCCACACACAAACCTCATACAAGAAATATTAACCTAGCATTCAATTGAACAATTGGAAACATAAATGAACTAATATGATATTTAACTAACCTAATTCTTATTGTAAGAAAATTTAAACTACTATACTCTTCAAATCTAAATATACATGAAGTAAATTGCAACGTGAGCCAAGTTGGTGGGCCCTCCCAACTGGCGTCACACTGTAAGAAGAATACAAAATTATGAAATAATCACAGCCACACAAATCTAACTTAGAACATCAATTCAAATTCTTTATATTAATGAAAGGAAAGTTAAACAATACATGGAAATGTTATCTTTGTTCCTCAGACTAACGATAGATGGATCGAATAACCAATTCACTAATTACATTGAAAATTCACTCGAAACACACACACACACACACACACACACACACACACACACACACACACACACACACACACACACACACACACATATATATATATATATTGCATCGTTTCCCATGGTTTATATAGACTCTTCATATTAAAAAGGCATACAAGTAAGCCCCGATCAGATCCCCTGTTATGCGCATTCATTACATCAAATGTATATCACAAGAGATAAACAAAGGTAATCTGGTAATTGTTTTGGTGAGAATAGACCATGATCCGATCAAGTGAAACAAGAAGATCTATGACTTTTTATCTCAACCAATTTGTTGAGATGGGTGTTCCATGTAGTTTGAAAAACGTTTGCAATAGTAAATCTGGGAAAACTTAGTTTAGAGAAACAACTGTATCTCCCAAGCCATGCACTTTCTGAAAAAATTGCCTGATACAAAAATTAGGATGTTCTACAAAAAACCCATGTTCCAAAAATCTCAAATTCATCCTCATTAGTTTAGAAATCGTGCGTGAAGATTAGTGCTGCTAATTTGGCATGTATTTGACTAAGAACATTTGACCACATTCATAGGCTGCCACATTGGAACTGGGTGTGATTTGATGAACACTAGATGATATCGGATTGGTCCTCTTCAAAACCCATATGGCCGATCTGCAAATGGAATTGCGAAGGTATGCCAAAGAACGACATCAGATATTAGAAATGCATTGTCGATACCAGAAATGAGCTGAGACAAATCATCATTAGCGAAACATGTTCTAGAAATCCAATCTAACCTATTAAAGACATAGGAAATCAAAACAAACATGCAACACTTACATCTTATAGCTTGTTAAGGGTGTTTGGTGTATTTAGCACAAGGAAATATGGTAACAAGGAAATAACCAAGTAAATAGATGAGGAAAAGGTAGTAAAAAAGGGTTAGCTGATAGGTGTAAAATGTATCAAAATAGTGGGCCAAGAATATCCTTCTTTGTCAGATACTATTTATATGATAGACAGACACTAGTTTCTTGTTACGTATTTGGCTTGTCTTATCGTCTAGTTGAGTTATCATTTGGTACTCTTTAGAAATTAGTTTGGAACCATGCTAATTTTGATTTTGTTTGCATATGCTCTTGTTTGTAAGCATGGTGCATAGATCGTTTCACTAATTTTAGAGTAAAATGGGTGGATAATCTTGTAGAGGTGTTAGTTATTCAAAGAGTGTTATTGTATCTTGCATTTATCAATATGATTGTTGTTCATAGGTTGTTATTTGGAGGTTGCAGTGTTTCTTTATAGTACCTTACTGGCTTAGTTTCTTTGGTTAACAATATTTGTAGTCTCTATCAAATTAAGGGGGGTTGTTATGTGATTTCATTATAATTTGATTTATCCTCCAAGCTGAGTTTATGGCGGGATGTTGGACCCCATGGTTCTTAATGGAAACTCACATTGTTGGAATATATAGTCTACCATGAAGAGTGAGCCAATAATGGACCTTGCTGGGCAGATGGAGTGACTAAGTCCACTTTGATCTTATAAATCCACATTATATGAATGGTTATGGAAATATGGTCCCACACATTAAGAGTTTGGTTACTATGTCCACTTTGATCTTATAGATCCACATTATATGGATGGTTATGGAATGTGGTCTCATAGATTGAAGGTTTGGTTACCTACCCAAACCTATATATAGATGATCTTATAGATACGTCTATTTCATATCTCTATGGAGCTATGTTCTGTTGGAGAAATTTCTATTTTTGACACACTAGTTTAGCGGGAGTTAACTAACTAGTTCTATTTTAGGCTTTCTATTTTTACCATCACTATTATGCATACATGCATTCCTAAGGAAAGTTAACTGCTTGATTGTTTTTCTTAATTATGGAATGTTTTGCGCTATATATGAGTGTATTCCACTCATTCATTATATCATATTGATCATGATCTATGTATCAATCATCAGCTCATTGGAGTAGTGTGAATATATTTTCTCATTATTCCATATTGAATCTCTCTTCCTTTCTTGATAAGATTTGTTTGTACTTGCCTTAGCTAGATCTATTGTGTAGGTTTCCATGAAACACTGACATGGTATCAGAGCTATGTTGCTTGGAGAAAACCAGACAAGCCAAAGAATAACAAAAATCATGGTTTCGGCGAGCTAAATCCATGGTCGTAACTTTTAGGAATCATTCCTCCCAAAATATTACGTTTTGGAGGAAACAACCCATTTTAAAATTAAATCAACCAATTTTGGAAGTGGGTTTTCAACCGTTTGGTGATATTTTTCACCGTTTTCTCAAAAAGTAAGCCGTAAGATAGCTTCCTGAAACTGATACGAATCCGTGGTCATACCTTTCTACATTCACTTCTCCCAAAATATTACGTTTTGGAGGAAACGACCCATGTGGAAAGTAAATCGACCCATTTTGGAAGTGGGCTTTCAACCGTTTGGCGAGATTCCTCACTGTTTGCTCATAAAGTAAGTCGCAATATCATCTCTTGAAACTTATATGAATTCTCACTTAAAGTGCCATTTTTGTCGTGATTTCTTAATTTTTCACTTGCAGATTGAGAGTACATTTTTAGGGATTCTTAGAAACAGTGGGAGAGATGGATATGACAACTATTATACAGTCAAACTTGGTGGTAATCCTCACACCATACAATTATTTTGATTGGAAGCCCAAGGCGACATTCCAATTCAAAAGGAAAGGAATATATAATTTGACGATGGCGACATAAACAGAACCTACATCAACGATTGAGAACATGAGATGGGCAAACCGTAAGGATGAGGCCACATGACTACTTCTTGATTTAATCTCCACCGATTTTTGGTTTCATGTTGCCGCATGCAAGACTCCAAATGAGATATGGACCACCTTGGAAGGACTCTTTGGAAAGCAAGATGAGATGCTAGGTCATATGCTTGAGGTAGAGTTGAATACCTTAGACCCTAAAAGTTTTGATAATACACAAGATTTTTTTACTAAATTTAAATCTTTTCTATTAAGCTTGGGTGAATGTGGTATTGATAAGTCTACACAAGAGAAACAATTTATTCTAACAATCTTGGCCAAGCTAGGACCTGAATACGTTGTATATGTCTCCAATTTCCATTTTGGCAGGTGTCTTTTTGGAACAAATTGGAAAATGCCTACGTTGGCTCAGTTCATTGAGTCTCTTACACAAGAGCAGACAAAAATCATACAGATGGGCCTCATGAAAGATCCCAAAGCACATGCACTCACCATGCATGATGGAAAAGGGTCATCCAAACAGAACGGGAAGGAGGGATATCCCAAATCCTTTAATGATTCTTCATGTTCCAAAGCCTCTTCATATTCCAAGAAAAAGAAGAAGGAAAAGCAGTGCACTTACTGCAATAAACCAAATCATGAAGAATTTGCATGCATGAAGAAACAAATCGATCTTATGGCACAAACACTTCAGCAAAACAACCTTGGAAAATTCATTCCAGAGGGAGTCAAGAAGCAGAAGGAAGAAGATCATGCTCCTAAGAAAGGTAATCATCATGCTCTGGTTTCAATTAATTCCTCATCTGATTCATGGATTATAGATTCTAGTGCATCCGATCATATGGCAATGAAAGATGAAGTTTTGTCTTCTTTGAGTCCATGCTCAAGACCCCCTATTCTCATGGGGGATGATACTCCAGTATCAGTAGCAGGAGAAGGGAGAGTGGAACTCCACAATGGCAGTTTTGAGAATGTTCTACATGTTCCAAATATTTCTATGAATTTTCTATTACTTTATCAGATCACTTAGAAAGGTAAAAAGTTTGAATTGATATCAGATTCAGTTTCAGTAATGGACATACATGACAATTCTATTATTGAAATTGGTGAGGTGGATCACAAGTCAAGGTTGTATAAATTCACTAATTTTTATGACGATGACTCCTCTATTCTACTTACACATAAGGAGACTCCTTTGCATGCACCTCCAGTGCAACATGCATATACTCTTGTTCTTCCATCAGTTTCAGACATCAGAGATGATTCCATGCACTCAGATTCTATACATGGAAATAAGTAGGTAGTACAGCTAGATAAGAAGCCAACATCGAAACTTGAACAGATGCCCAAGAAGGCACAAACCACACTTCAGGCAACAAACAACTTTGCAGGGAATCCATTGGATTCGAAGATGACTCGATCTCAGCATGAGGAGCCTTCTCATGTACTTTCAACTTCAGAACCTGTGATGCCCATGCATTGCTATATGGTTCAATCTAATGATCCACAAAACTACAATAGGGTTGTGGGAAATCCATTATGGTAAGTAGCCATGCAGAAGAAGTATGACTCACCCCTACATAACCAAACTTAGAATCTGGTTCCACGTCCACCAAAAAAGAATATTATTCAGGTGAAGATGGGTCCACAGGATCAAGAGGTACAAGGCCCGATAGGTTGCCAAAGGACTTCATCAGATCCATAAATATTTCTACATCTCCGTGAAGACTTTGAATGAGCAGAAGTTTCAGAGTTTGTGGGATCGTCTTGTAGTGAAGAACACAATTGTTTAACAACTGTTATTTTCTTATTTTGATACATTATATTTTGAGGGGGG
>ML780732.1:111180-128775 GCA_009831015.1 Picea engelmannii
TTTACATGAGTACCTAAAATGGCTTAGTAGCCATGACTCATTTTTTACTCCATAGTGATGTTCAGGGGGGGGTGTTGGAGAAATTTCTATTTTCGACACACTAGTTCAATGGGAGTTAACTGACTAGTTCTATTTTTACCATCACTATTATGCATGGATGTATTCCTAAGGAAATCTATCTTCTTTATTGCTTTTCTTAATTATGGAATGTTTTTCCCTATATATGAGTGTTTTCCACTCATTCATTGTATCATATTGATCATGATCTATGTATCAATCATCAGCTCATTGGAGTAGTGTGA
The DNA here is from genome assembly GCA_009831015.1 of Picea engelmannii. Classification (NCBI taxonomy): domain Eukaryota; kingdom Viridiplantae; phylum Streptophyta; class Pinopsida; order Pinales; family Pinaceae; genus Picea; species Picea engelmannii. The sequence continues at coordinate 111,483 of ML780732.1, forward strand.
ATATATTTTCTCAATCATCAGCTCATTTGGAGTAGTGTGAATCTAAGGTTGCCTCTCTAATGTAAACACAAAGGGTTTGTTGACACCACAATAATATCATAAATATGTCGGGGTACAATAAAAACCCAGAGACCGTTTGCATTACCAAGTCTCCAATAGCATTAACACTGTGAACTTATACCACATTGGAGAGTGACGACCACCATCATATAAGACACCCCTATAGATAGTTTACTTTAAAGACATTTTTATAACAAAAATTCGCACTATCCCTTACCACTACTTCCAATTAAAGGTTGTTTAAAGGTAGTTTAGTTTAATGTAGAAATACATTTTGGTTACTTAAAAATAATTTGTTAGTGGTTTGATAGGGTTAAATTTGCACTTTTATCAAAAATGTTTTTAAGTTTGGACTTTGTAATTTGTAAAAAAAACAATTTTAAGTAAAACTTTATTGTTTTTTTAAGTGTGGAATATATAATTTATAAGGAAAATAATTTTATCTAGTAAACAATTTGTTGGTAGTTTGACAGGGATAATTTTTCACATGTTTTTAAATTTGGAATTGGTAAGAAAATAATTTTATTTAAAATTTATTTTTTTAAGTGTAGAGTATGTAATTTATAAGGAAAATAATTTTATCTTATATTTTAAGATAAAAAAGTTTTAATGAAGACTCCATTGGAAAATAAGTGAATATTCTTAAGTTTAGAGTTTGTAATTGGTAAGAAAACAATTTTAAGTAAATTTTTTTTTGAAGTGTGGAGTATGTAATTTATAAGGAAAATAATTTTATCTTATTTTTTAAGATAAAATAGGTTTCAATCAAGATTTCATTACAAATAAAAATAAGTGAATCTTCTATAAAAATAATTGTTTAAGCTATTTTTAATAGGTGTTGAAACATTCCACTTTTTGAACTTTTTATTCAAATTTGGGGAAGCGGATCTTGGTGAAATCACCATTTTCTGTTGTAATATATTAATGGATTCAATGTCCTGAAAAACCATCAAGGCACTCTAATTATATACTCATTTACTCAAATTTGGAGTTCCAACAATTTTTTATATTGATTGGAAAATATGCCAGTAATCCAAGTGTTTTTAATAAGATTATATACTTATAAATAACACCCTATTTTTTATTTTTTTTAACTATGGAAATTGATAATTTGTTGGAGTGATCTAGGGCCTAGACTAGGCTTGGGATTAACATACAATCTAGGGCCTAGGCTAGGCTTGGGATTAACATCCAGTGGCACAATAATATAAGGCCTAAGCTAGGCTTGGGCTTGGAATGGGATTAACATCATATGGCTAGGCTAGGCTTGGGATTAATATCTAGTGGCACAATAATCTAGGCTAAGATTGGCTAGGATTGGGATTAACATCTTGGGGCATAGTGATCTAGGTTAGGTTATATATTAACATCTCAAGGCACATCAAAGTGATGTAGGTTAGGCTCATGATTAACATTGTGAGGCATATTGGAGTGATCTAGGCTAGGCTCATGATTAACATTGTGAGGCACATTGGAGTGATCTAGGTTAGGCTCAAGATTAAGTGATCTAGGCTAGGCTCGGGACATCCGGAGGTACATCGGAGTGATGCTAGGCTGCTAGGTTTGGATTAACATCCGGAGGCACATCGGAGTGGACCTCTATCAAGTGGATGTCTACCCTTCTAGCTTTATCACAAGGGACCAACATATCACTAATACAAATTGAACTTACATTAAAAAAAAAAAAAAAAAAACATACTACCAAACCACAAGCTAAATCTATGTGACAACACCCTAAATCATAATACACATCTCTATTTCAATGTAAAGTGATGCCAAAAGCTCTCTCCCTTATTTATGTATGTGTGAGAGTTTTTCAAAAAATTCATCATTGGCACATGCTTGTTGCCCCCAAAAATTCAAGCAAATCGCAGGTGTGGGAAGCAATTGTGGATTTTGTGTACCTTTGGATAGTGCTAATGGAAGAAAAACGAAAAATTCAAACATTGTGAAATAATTATGGATCCGATGTACCTTTAGGTAGTGATATTGGAAGAATAAAGTAACGACTTAAAGTTGAATTTACAGAACTCAATAATGACAGCAGTGTGCTTCTGGGAGAAAACAAAACAAAGCAACCACCACTCCGTGTCTCCTAAAAGCTCGATTTATCTCATCGAGGCAAGATTTTTGAGCCATCTTTGCAGCTACTTGTTGAAAGCAACAAGTCCCTCCATTCATGTTCGGGCCGAGGAACGCGTTTTATACAGACAGACAGCAATCGACAGCGTACACACAATCATGTAATCTGGACACGCATTTCAAACAGTCAAAAAGCTTTGATGGATGGATGGGATCGATAGAAAAAAGTAAGTGAAATATCATCAGAATTTTATGCTGCATATTTTATATTCAAAACCAAAACCAGACAGATTACCATGAGGGCGGGGGAATTATATAACGAAGCCATGGCGAATTGGTAGAATCACTGACCTGGTTTATGAGCTTAGCCAGCCGGCCTTTATTGTATTTGAACAATTCATCCAAACCTAATTGTCTTGATGGCGAAGGAGGCGCCGTCAAACGGCGGCAGCAGAAGAAGAGACAGAGAGGTGGAGCGCGGCAAGGCGAGAAGAATTAGCAGACCATCGTCATCTTCAGTACAGCGTCCCAAGAGAGTGACGTTTAAAGCTGAGGATGAGGTTATCTTCTCAGACTTGACCAACAATATCATCAACTTGGCGGCGGACTCCATGAATAATTTCAGCAGCTCTCTGTTTGATTCATATGAAATTAAAGCACTGTCCAAGTATGTATTATCTCTGAATCCTCCTGCTAGCTATGATGATGATGATGATGGTGTGAGCAARAAAGGGTGGAAAGAGTTTGGTTTTTCTTATGATGASTGCCTTCCCAGCGGCGGCATGAGAGGATTTAAGTTCGGCAGCAGAGCCAGGAAGCGGCGGTTCCTGCATGTGTGGTTTCCCATGAAGAAATAAGGGTCGAGTAGAGTAAGTATTACTGTGCAGCTTAATCCCGCTGTGCCAGTCATGATAGCTTGTGATGAAATATGGCACAGGGTAGGGTATGATTACTCAGATTGGCGACGATATAAGTTTGGGAACGACGGAGGATGGTATTACAGTATTTCAAAGTCAGAAGTGTTAAGGTAGTTAGGGTTAGGGTTTCTGATAAAGTTATTTCTAATTGAAATTTGTTTTCACTTCAGAAAATTTAATTTTCTTCAAAAATGATGTATCTGGGATGGTTTCTGTCATATGCCGTGTGATGAGTCTTCATCACAAGCATATTGGTTTGTATATTGACGATAATGATAATAATCAATTTTATTTATTATTTTTTTTTTGGGTGATATAAGAGTAAATATAGCCTTGAGGGTTCGTTCAATAGGTTAAATTCAGATACTAGGTTATCTTGTGGATGTGTAGCATATTGAGGATAAAGATAACAACCAATTTTATTTATTATTTTTTGGGTGATGATATAAGAGTAAAGATAGCATTGAGTGTTAGTTTAATAGGTTAAATTCATATATAAGGTTATCTTGTGGATGTGAGTTTATTATGTTGGTTGATTTTTCCAAAGTGAAACCTTGTAATCAAAGTTGATGATTTACTCCACTTACCATTCATAAAACATACAAAAATATTTAATTTTTTTTTTTTTTTTTTTTTTTTTTTTTTTTNTTATCTGAAATACATTTTCTTGGAAAAAATAAAATAAAATATCAAAATTAAAATTTGCAATCCCATAATACTACTATTGATTTGCTTCTTAGACAATCATCAATAAAATCACTTGTTTATGTCAATCACATAAAAGAGACAATGTGAAATTGGACAAAAATATTAAGCTATTATTGCATGTGTATTAACAAAAAAATTCTAATTATGACAAATTTATGCATGTTTTATAGGTACATTAACCTTTGCAGAAATAATGAAGAATGATTTTTCTTAAATTGTGTCCGAATATAAAATGATATTAATTATAAAACTAAGCTTTTGTACTCTCTAAAATTTGCAATATTTACTTAATAAATTGATTGCATAATAATTTTATTTATGAGAGTGGACACGAGGGAGGTGGGCGAGCAACTGACACTGGAAGGCCACGTGCCCTGCACTATGGTCATCACCCCTCGCGATATAATGCATCACATTTACAATCTGCTCCTCATTTTCTTCGGCGAGTACACTCTCCAGGTGCTTTAGCGTGCCATTTCCCCTATCCCAGTAATGGCAATGGATTTTGCGAGAAGCCTTTCATGTCACTTCCTCTGGCTTATTTACACTGATCCTAGGCTTTTGTTCCTCCACAACCTTCTAGACTCCATAATCTCTATTGTGCATTTCCTCTGTTTCATTTCTCTGCCCGAATATCCCTCTTAGCTCATGATTTCATATTTGTAGGTCGTCTTCCTCCACCTGCCCCTCCTGGTTATGTTGAGGTTGTGCGGAAAGCCAAAAGGGGTCCGAATTGGTATCAAACTTATAGGATAATGGCCCATCAAAAACTCATCCAACAACAAACCTTTCCCAATTTCTCTGCTCCTCCCTTCCCCCCGCCCCGTCCTCCTATAGTCTACATGGCCTCGCTCCTCTATCCTCTCCCTGGGCATGTCAAGTGGAATGGTTCGATAGCCAGGGGGATTCTATGGGCTTTGTGCCTGGTTCCATCTCAGATATGCCTTTCAGTTATTGTCCATCCAACTCTCGTGCGACTCCTTAGGTTGCTTCCCAACCTAGCGCCACCTCCATCCCCTCGACGACGACCCCCTATCAACCCCATCTACCCATTTTTTGCGCCTGTGGCGACTACTCTCGGCTCCTAACATCAATGGATATTCTGCAGGGATTGGTTTTTGAAGTCTGGCACGACTTGGCGGATTTACCATTCAGGACTAAGCTCAGGGATCGACGCGAATAAAAATTGGAGGCTATGATATCTTCTCTTCTCAGCCACTCTTTGGTCCTTCGCCCACAACGACAACAAGGCATATGGCGACAAGCAACACAGGGACGACTGATTACCCAGCTCCAGACTCAAAATGAATCCTTTGTTTTCAAGTTCTTGTTTTAGGATTCTATTGATGGTAAGGTTTTACTTAATTTTTATCATAGCCTTGCGTGGCACCTAGGCTTATAGACAACATAAAGTGCATAGGAAGTCGTGTTTTGGCTATTGCAAATATTTAAATTCTAGGAACTGGCTTATTTTGAACATCTAGCTGTATTGGTTTCCCATCTTGGAAATGCAGAGTAGTAGACTCTATTCTTGGACAAACAATTATGTATATGTATATTGTGGATTTAAAAGGTAACTTATAACACAAAAAATTACTTTAAAAAAAAACCTCTTGAAAATGCACTTTACTAATTTTAAAAAACTTTTTGTTTAATTTTGTATGTATTTAATTTTTTTCATAATATTTTTCAATTTAATTTATTTATTTATGTGGTTTGTCCAATATATTAATAATTTTTCATTTACTAATTTTTTTATCATAATTTCATTTTTTTGTTAAGTTAGATAAATTTTAATTTTAATTGAATAAATAAACTTTGTAAATATTTTAATGAGATTATTATGATTAATTATTGTTTAGTCAATTTATATGGAATTGTTCTTAAAAAAACATCAACATATGGCTAGAAAGCCACATAACTCCTAACATATTTATTAGACAAACTCTTATATTATAATTAATTGTGTACGACCATCCTTGAGTGTTCCTAAACTAGGAAATAACACTCATACAATCTTATGGTAGCAACACTTCAACTTGAAATGCACTTTTACCTTTTCTAATATATTCTAGAAAATAATTCTATGTCAAATGTTTTTCTAAAGTCAAGGAAGTAACTATGGAATTGGCTTTATTATCATGACACTCCTCTGCAATAGCCTTACGTGTAACAAGATGTTTCACAATTAAATGATAATCTTTAAATTTGGTTTGGTCTTTATATATTTTTCCGTGGCTTTCTAGCCATATGTTGATATTCCTTTTTAGAATAATTCCATATGTTATTTATATACAAACATAAAAGTATTTATGTATAAATGTGTTAATTCACACCTATTAATTTCATATTTTATAAGAAAAATAGTCTAGATAAAGATCATCCTTACAATGGCTTAGAACATGATATTTTCAGTTTGAGAAATGAAGTTAATACTTTCTTGCCAGGAGACTTTAATGCTAAAACAACAACTAATCAAGCTATATTTTAAGCAATGATTCCAACCCTAATCCTCTATGGCAATATGAGGTCCTTATTTTAGCTAGAAAATACACAAGAAACTTTGAAGACGTGGTTGAGCATTTGCTTAGTACCAAGCTAATCAAGCTCTATAGTTCTCAAGATATAATAATTTGCAATGGTGTGATGAAGTGGTCGAAATCCAATCAGGTGACTTGTATTCACGGGCTTGGTAGCAGTGCCATAAATGATGTGATATCAAATATCTGCATATACAACCAAATAGTAAATTTTGACATCTGAAACAACCATGAACCCGAATCTGATCATAGACCTTTAAGCCTAACTCTAAGTTTTGTCATGCAAAAGAACCCCATTGAAGAGAATTATAATAACCAAAAGCACTTGATATTCAATAAAGATAAAGTTGATATTTTTAAGTGATTTAAATAATGAATTAAATATCCTATCAAATAAGGATGATATTGAAGAACTTTATCATAATTTTACTACCACCCTCTCTACTTCTATTAACAAGTTCTCTATCGAAGTGTTGTGTAAAAAGGAAAATAGAACATCCAACCCTTAGTATGATAAATAGTGTAAGATTGCTAGAAAAATCATTAGGGATGCTTCTAATGATTCCTTAAAATCCAATAAGATAAATAAGTACGAAACCTCAATCAAAAGGAAAAAATGTACTATATCAATAAAAAGCAAGAGAATCTTTTGCACCTATATAAGCTAGATCCTAAGAAATTATGGAGGAAAATTCTAACTCATAAAACTAAAAAAAATAATATGATTCTATTGAGGGATTGGAATTCCTAACTTAAAAATCTTTATGAATCCCCTAATGTCCTGGACAACATCCAAACCCTTTCTACAAAGGAATAATTTTTTTCCATAGAAGACATAGAGTTTGGGGTTAAGCGACTCACAAAAGGGAAAGCTAAGAACATTGAAGGATACGAAGTATGAATCTTAAAAATTGGAGGGCATATCCTTATTCATCACATCCATAAGATCTTGAATTTAGCGGTCAAGCAAGGATTTCCTATACCCAAGACTCAAAGCCTCATTATAACTATTTTTAAAGTGGGGATAAAAAAATCCCACTAATTATAGGACCATTATTATTAGCCCCCTTTTAGCTTAATTATGTGGAATTATTTTGGAAAATAAGATCAACATGCACCTGGTGTTAGATTTTGAAATATCTGACCTAGTGTCATGCTTTTTACAACACCGATGGATTTGTTTAAATACCTAAAGTCACTGCTAGGTTAAATTGTTTTATTGCAAATTAAGTGGTGTGATGTGTTAATATGAATGCACCGGTGCAACCGTGTTATTGGAGAACCAAAATTTTGTTTTTTCGGTACATTGGGTTGTGTAGAGAACCAATAATGAGGCACACAATGAGATGCCCCAGCATGCCAAGTTGTTCAATATTTTTCCTAGTGTGGTTCTCTTAGCAACACCGATGCATTTTGTTAATGAGGACACACCACTATGCTAAAATTTATGGCCGACAAACTTATCGTTGTGCTTTGTTAAACTGAAAGAATTGGTGCCCCAATTCTACTATAGCACTGGAAATTTGTTTAGTGATACGTTGTCTTTCATAACACATCGACGATAGGGACTCGCAAAAGATGCACCACTATGTTTATTTTTTAAAACTTTGTTGCGGTGCTTTTCCTTTAACAACACCGATGCAAACTGTTAGAGATTATGCATCGATGCTCCTTGTTTATTGTTGCACTGCCATGTGTTTTAGCAATGCATCCCATAAGACACACGATTATGATAGATTATGAAATATTTGACAAGGTGACATGCTCTTTACAATACCGGTGCGTTTCTTGGACCTATGGGCACTGTTAGGTTAAATTTTTTTATTACAAATTACGTGGTGGAATGTGTTACTGGGAACAAACCGGTGCTATTGTGTTATTGGAGCACCCATGTTTTTTTAGCGATGCATTGTGAATAATAGAACACCGACAATAGTGCATCTAATGATTTTCCCTGCTATGCCAAGTCAATCAATTTCTGTCTTGGTGCGGGTCTGTTAATAACATCGATGCATTTGGTTGAAATGGTTGCACCGCTATATTAAATTTTATGGTTCGTAAACATAGTGGTGCACTTAATTAAATGGAACACATTGGTGCTCCAGTGTTCCAAGAGCACCGACATGTTTCTTAGTGGGAGTTTTCCTTTATAATGCATTGGTAGCGAGGCATCACAAACAACGCATCGATTGAGGGGTGTCACAAAAAACACATTGGTTTGTTTTTTAAATTTATTAGGTGCTCTTCCTTGAACGACACTGATGCGTACTTTTGGTATAGATGCAACAGTGGCGGTTCTTACTATGAATTTTTCATAGGACACATCGCTTCAGGGCATGCCAACGCATTCAACCGCACCATGTTGAATTGGATTTTTTTTTGAAAAAAGGGTCAAATTTCAAGCTAAATTCAAATTTTAATTGGATGAAAATGCAAATAGGAAGGTAATAAACAATTTTCCTAGTTTCATATGTCCTAAGGAGGTGTGGTTCCACCATTGAGAGAAAATGAAAAATTCTTTGTAATTTCCAAAATTTGGAAATATGTGCAATCTACTAGTGCAACTCTACAACTCACTATAGAGCACTAGAACTAGGGAATTTTTGGAAGGAGAGTGAGCACTGGTGATTTATTGAGAGTTTGTAAGCATGAGATGAAGTGTAACAATGAAAATCAGTTTGGAATATTTTTTTATTTACCCTATCGTGGTGTGCCTGACAACAAAGATACACACTAGGGCATAAGATTCAACGACAATGATGCTCTTTGATAGGTACTTTTTATTTTTATTATAAATTATTATGGTGCTTTTGAATATTTAAGCATCAATGCATTATTTTTTATGTGTGCACCAATGTGTATGTACCTTACATGCACACCCGTAAAAAAACCTCCGCAAAAACCTTCGATCACCCCCCTCCACTAACAACCTCCTCTATAAACAGAGAAGGGATATTTTTGGGGGTAATTTCTGTAAAAAACTACGCTAGATGGCGTTCTCCTTGTAGTGGACTCTCCCTCCATTCATCTCCTTGAAAAATGATTCAATTTTTTCGTATTCCCCCATCACATTCCCTACGAAGACATTGTTTTATGTATTTAATCCATAATCCATCATCTTCCCACCCACAAAGTGGAAGAGATCAAACAAGAATGTGGGAGGATTATTTTTTAGGACAAACTTCCAAAACCTATCCTTTCAAAAGAAGAATTTGAGTCCATATGTACCCTGAATGATAACTCCAACATTATGATTTCAAAAGTCGATTAAGGAAACACCACCAATAGTTATGAATACTTTTGAATATGATTAAAAAAATTATGACCTTCTCTCATCCTCCTGATATAAACCCCTCTCCAAAAACCTGATTAATACCATTACTAGCCTCATCACTAAAGCTATTACATCATCTTCTTTCAACCCCACAATTTAAAAATGTCTCATTACCCACCACCCTCGTACCCCAAGAATCTATTGGAAATCCAAAATTCATAAAAATACATCCCACTTAGACCCATAGTAAACGTTATAAGTGTCCCCACTTATGCCCTATCACACTTTTTTACTGATAAGATAAGATATGTCATGCGGAAATCCCCCTCAATTTCAATTTACCATGGAAATCCAAATAGACAAATATCTTAACTTTCTAGATGTTCTCATCTCGTGTCAACCTAATGGTACCCTAACCCACCAAGTTTATAGGAAAAAGACTCACACCAATATATACCTTGAACCTTCATGCCCATTCACACCACCAACCAACCAAAAATTTGTGGTTCTTAAAACTTTGGCTACTCAAGCCATTCAAATCTTTGCTCCCCCGTTCTTTGAAAAAGAGAAGTCCCACCTTACAAAAGCCATTATAGCCAATGATTACTTTATCTCTCAAATCAATCAAGCCTTTTTCTCTATACTCCATCCTAAATCTAAAAACCTCCTCCCTCCTTCCCCTATGCTTGCACTTATCTCTCTTCCGTACATCCAAGGAATTACTGATCATATTTCTAAGTTGTTGGCTAAAAAGAATATCAAAACTCTTTTTAAACCCTACAAAACCCTTAAATAGTTATTCAGAATGGCTAAGGAATCTGATCCCATGCTTGGCCAAGGTGTTTACTAGATTTCTTTCTCTTGTGGAAAATCATACATTGGCCAAACATGAAGATCCTTTAAATCCCTCCTGAAAGAACATATCATTAACACTCACCACAATCGCATCTCTAAGTCAACAATTGTCAAACAATCTCACAATTCTAAGCACCTCATCTTCTTTGAAAAAAAAAAAAATATTTCCTCTGCCCCATTCTACACATCTCGTATCATTCTCATTTAGGAAACGCTAGAAATCGAAAAACATCTGAATAATTTTAATCGGGAGGATGGCTACAAACTTAGCCAATCTTGGAAACCTATTATTCATCATCTTTCTCACCAGTGGTTTTCCACCCACTTAATTATCGTTGCTCCAATTCTACACCTCACATCCCGCTTCTTATGATTAATTTCCAATTTTAATCTTATTAAATTTATTTAATGGACACATGCCAATATCATGTTTATTATTTTATCAATTCCCATATCTTATTTAATATCTTATTAATTCTCATATTAACTCAATTGTTTTTTATCACACATTTCTCTCTTTATTATTTTCTTTTAACCAATTACTATTTATAATCCATTTTTATATCTATTTAGCCTCTCTAAAATTAATTTATGAATAATTTTCGCAACAATCATCTATGAAATTATTAATTATTTATAATAGTTGACCTTCTAAATCATTTGCACAAGTACTCTTTTTTTTTGTTGGTTTGTTAGTTTGTCCGTGACTTGTGGGACTAATCTGTGGCTAAGAAACCGCGACTCAGGGGCATCTAAGCCGTCAAAGTCACCTAGGGATTGCACCCGGCCTGAGCCACACCAACCCTTAACATGGCTGAATTTTTTGTCCCTGCAGGTTTCAAACCAGTGACTTTAGCATCATGGAGTGGCTTAACAACACACTTCGTCACCAACTATCCTACACCTACAAGTACTCTTTTCATTACCATTATAGCTCTATTTATGATGAGTAGAGTGTCCACTCTAAAAGTTAAAGGTTTCATAAGCTCTCACACAATTTCTTTTTAGAAAATTTTCTACTATAATTAATTTATGTTTATGCTTGAGCATAGAGTATATCTATATTTAGATTATGCTTTCATGATACTTTGATTTTAGATTATACTTTCATGATACTTTGATTTGTAATTATTATAGTTAAAGCACGTTTGTGACATAATACTTATTTATTATTTTTATTGACCAATATATTTATGGCATGTTTTTATCGTTATAAAATGATATACATATTATTTTTACTAAAATTAAATGAAAATTACATATAATTTAATTATTAAATTTTATAATTTATATTACATTTTATGGCATGTTTTTATTATTGTTATAAAATAATATACTTATTATTTTTACTAAAATTAAATGAAAATTATATACAAAATAATTATTGAATTTTATAATTTATATTTTTCCATGAGTAGAATGTTTTTAAGTTTACATAAGGTTCTAATTTATAACCATCTTCATTCAAAATAGATAATATATAAATTTTTAATAATTTATGGGTTATCATTCACCATATTTACTTTATATCTTGAATTTTAAGTTTCACAAATGATATGATTGTGAAAAAAATTATTTATCCCAAAGTGGAGATTTGTGCACGTATTTTCCATGTTCATACAAATTTTTTTTTTTGGATTAAACAAAACAACCACCATTCTTATAAAAAACATTGCTTTAGGGAAAAGGCAAGTCATCAGGATTAACATGTAATCATCACTTCATTTATATGGAAGCAAAATTACACTCATATGTTATAGGTGGTTATATGTGTGCTAAATAATTAATTATAATGATTTACTTTAGTTGTGTTAAATTGATAATTAATAAAATTTAAAAAGAAAATGAAAGATCCCTAATTTATGTGATATTCACTCTTATCCTCGTGAGAGTGGGGTGGGGAAAATATGAGATAAAATGTATTATAATATGAGATAAACTGTATTGTATATGGGTGGGGGGAAATATGAGATAAAATGTATTATTATATCAGATAAATTGTATTATACATAATACAATTTATCTCATATTTCCCCGCACCTTCACCCTCACTGTCATTTTTTATAAAACCATCATGATATTTGGACTTTTTTTTGTAAGAAAAGCATTGAGATGTTCAAGGAGACATTACCAAATAATGGTAAATAGGTGGAATTTGAGAGCATGAAGGTGATTTCTAAAGCTTGGTACAACTTTGGTCATGTTCGTGGAGGAGTAGTAACATGAAGGACTTGTCATGTGAAAGAATTCGATGTTAGATATAATTCTGATGGAAGAATGTGTTAAGAACCTGAATAGATCTACAAATATAATCACCACAAATACTGAATACACAATAGATCCACATAACAAGATATAAATGACCACACTTTATTATTACCACACCCTTGAGGTAAGGAAGCACCATACAATGGATCCTATTATGGAAGAGATCCTCTCATATTCACTTGCCTCTTTGAGGGGGCATCCTCCTATTGAGCTACCGCTCCGAATACAATACTTCTCTTCATATCTCATTACATTGCTTGAACCCCTTTATATAGTACTACCATCACCAAAGAACATTCTAGATGAGGAATCTTCTAGAAGTAGAACCTTCTAAGAATTCATCTTACATTTATTATATCTATTTATCCATTTATTATATCTAACTACCATAGTGGGCCTTATTTAATAATATAGTGGACCTAGTCCACCTTACATTGAATGACCTCCACTATTATCACTATGGGCTCTCTGCCCCCCCCCCACTACCTCTCTAGCTACCTTACATTCAATCCCCCTTATGAAAGCGTTGTCCTCAATGCTTGATGTACAACCATATACCAAAGTCCCATGGATAAGTGTGGACCACAATGCTGAAGTAGACTAGATAACCATGGTCCCATTGAGAAATGGAAGCCACCATGCTGAAGTAGTCCAACCACCATTGTAAACCAGGGTCCCATGTCCAATTGCTCATGTGAACCCAACATGGAATATATCGGCACCCAATAACCAATTGAAAATGATGCTCCAAAGACTGACACCTATCATGTGGATCCAAGTAAGAAGATCCATCCACATAGTGGAAAATGGTCATAGTAGAATCTGAAAGGAATAATATCACTGTAGAATATGCAGGATGGACGCTGGTAATAATCATTAGCTCCCGATTTGTCACATTGATACTCTCTACAAAAGGTGAATTAGAGTTATCAAATAAAATATGAAAGTGGTTGTTATCCCAGAAATGACAACTATCCATATACCAATCATCACAATCGGCCTCCAAAACATACCAAACATATATTTCTTGATTATATTCATCCCTGATGTCCGCCATAAGAAATCTCTCCTGCATGTTATCCAATGAATCTTGAATACTAAGAAAACTATCATTGAGGTAGTTTGTGAGGCCATGCAATCTAGAATCCAATGTGTCATACAATTGGAATTTGAATGCTTTAGTAATTTGTAGAATTCTTCAAGGGTTTGAGAGGAAATAGCCATCTGAGCACCCTATGAACTCTTTGGTTCCACATCCATCATGAAAAATCCCAAAAAATAAAACAATAAGTTACGACAGAAAATCGCGGCTTCTTTTCTGGAAAAACCCTAAAAAACTGTTGAATTTAAAATGCTCATAACTTCACTTCCCGTACTCCATTTCGGCTGATTTTTTTTTTTGAAAGTGGGTGAAATTGTTAGAGGAACTCAGATATGTAATTTGTTTGGGCAAATTTAGACTCAAAATTCTACAAAATTAAAAAAAAATCACGCCACCGTTCGCGGAGAAAACCCTGAAAAATTGTAGATTTTAAAACTTCAATATCTTGACTTCCCGGACTCCGTTTCAGACGATTGTTTTTTTAACTTGGGCGTTCTTCTAAGAGGAACTCATATATACAACTCGTTTCTACAAATTTTGTATAGAAATATACCAAAAATTTCTGGAATGTCGCAGCCCTCTTTTTTCTTCTCCGAAAAAAGAAATCTGCAAAAATAAAAAATATTTGCCCACAATGTATGCCAAGGAAAGTGCTCTGATACCACTTGTTAAGAACTTGAATAGATATACACATATAATCGCCACAAATAATGAATACACAATAGATCCACAGATCAAGATATAAAGAACCACACTTTATTATTACCACACCCTTAAGGTAGGGAAACACCATACAATGAATCCTATTATGGAAGAGATCCTCTCTTGTTCACTTGCCTCTTCGAGGGGGAATCCTCCTATTGAGCTACCGCTCCAAATACAATACTTCTCTTCATATCTCATTACATTCCTTGAACCCATTTATATCGTACTACCATCACCTAAGAACATTCTAGAGGAGAAATATTCTAGAAGTAGAACCTTCTAAGAATTCCTTTTACATTTATTATATCTATTTATCCATTTATTATATCTAACTACCATAGTGGGCCTTATTTAATAATATAGTGGACCTAGTCCACCTTACATTGAATGACCTCCACTATTATCACTATGGGCCCTCTGCCACCCCCCATTACCTCTTTGGCTACCTTACATTCCATCCCCCTTATGAAAGCATTGTCCTCAACGCTTGATGTACAACCATATACCAGGGTCCCATAGATAAGTGTGGACCACAATGCTGAAGTAGACTAGATAACCATGGTCCCATTGAGAAATGGAAGCCACCATGCTGAAGTAGTCCAACCGCCATTGTAAACCAGGGTCCCATGTCCAATTTCTCAAGTGAACCCAACATGGAATATATAGACACCCAATAACCAACTGAAAATGATGCTCCAAAGACTGACACCTATCATGTGGATCCAAATAAGAAGATCCATCCACATAGTGGAAAATGGTCATAACAGAATCTGGAAGGAATAATATCACTGTAGAATATGCAGGATGGATGCTGATAATAGTCATTGGCTCCCGATTTGTCACATTGATACTCTCTACAAAAGGTGAATTCGAGTTATCAAATAAAATATGAAAGTGGTTGTTATCCTAGAAATGAAAACTATCCATATACCAATCATCGCAATCGACCTCCAAATCATACTAAGCATATATTTTTTGATTATATTCATCCCTGATGTCCGCCATAAGAAATATCTCCTACATGTTATCCAATGAATCTTGAATACTACAAAAAATATCATTGAGGTAGTTTGTGAGGCCATGCAATCTAGCATCCAATGTGTCATACAATTGGGATTTGAATGCTTCAGTAATTTGTAGAATTTATTTGAGGGTTTGAGAGGAATATCCATCTGAGCACCCTATGAACTCTTCATTCCCACATCCATCATGAAAAATCCCAAAAAATAAAACAATATGTTACGGCAGAAAATCACAGTTTTTTTTTTTCTGGAAAAACCCTAAAAAACTGTTGAATTTAAAATGCTCATAACTTAGCCCCCGGGGGGCAGCTCAATTGGCAAGTGTCATGATATAGCGTGTTATGTACGATGAGGTTTCAAGTTCAAATCCCCCCGACTTACCCGTGCCTGCGGAAGGGGAATACGTATGGCACCTGGAGGTTATAGTGGTAGCGGTCAGAATCGACCCCGTGTCACGCGAGTACGAGACCAGCCCAGTTGCCGATTCCGCCAGCATAAAAAAAAAAAATGCTCATAACTTCACTTCCCGTACTCCATTTCGGCTGATTTGTTTTATGAAATTGGGTGAAATTGTGAGAGGAAATCAGATCTGTAATTTGTTTGGGCAAATTCGGCCTCCAAATTCTACAGAAATAAAAAAAATCACGCCACCATCCGCGGAGAAAACCCTGAAAAATTACAGATTTTAAAACTTCAATATCTTGACTTCCCGGACTCTGTTTCAGACGATTGTTTTTTTAACTTGGGAGTTTTTCTGAGAGGAACTTATATATACAACTTGTTTCTACAAAATTTGCACAAAAATATACCGAAAATTTCTGGAATGTCGCAGCCCTCTTTTTTTTTCTTCGAAAAAAAAAATCTACAAAAAAAAAAAATATTTGCCCACAATGTATGCCAAGGAAAGTGATCTGATACCACTTGTTAAGAACTTGAATAGATCTAAAAATATAATCACCACAAATAATGAATACACAATAGATCCACAGAGAAAGATATAAAGAACCACACTTTATTATTACCACACCCTTGAGGTAGGGAAACACCATACAATGGATCCTATTATGGAAGAGATCCTCTCCTATTCACCTGCCTCTTCGAGGGGGAATCCTCCTATTGAGCTACCGCTCCAAATAAAATACTTCTCTTCATATCTCATTACATTTCTTGAACCCCTTTATATAGTACTACCATCACCTAAGAACATTCTAGATGAGGAATCTTCTAGAAGTAGAACCTTCTAAGAATTCCTCTTACATTTATTATATCTAATTATCCATTTATTATATCTAACTACCATAGTGGACTTTATTTAATAATATAGTGGGCCTATTCCACCTTACATTGAATGACCTCCACTATTATCACTATGGGCCCTCTGCCGCCACGCCCCACGCCCCCCCCCACTACTTCTCTAGCTACCTTACAAAATGAGATCAAAATCATTTGTATTTGTAGGAATTCTCACTACAAAATAGAAGAAAAAAGAGGGCTATATGCCAACAACATCAAGAACGAAATTCTTGTTTCACATATACAATTATGATTATTTGAACAACATAAGTGTGCACACACATACACATACACACATATATATAGCCCAAGGGGTTAGTTCAACCAGTTGTCACTAATTTGTTGGGCATTTGGCTAGTTTTATGCTAGCAGGTACCTAGTTCAAATCCCCCTGGTGTTTCCTTGCAATATTTTTCCTAGATATACATACATACATACATATATATTGTTTAAAATAACGAGTCAAT
>ML780732.1:142506-179819 GCA_009831015.1 Picea engelmannii
AGAGAGAGAGAGAGAGAGAGAGAGAGATTTTTATGTGGCATAGCCCAATGGTCTAAGGTTGGGGACGCTACAATGTGGTATCAGAGTTCAATAAGAGTGTTTTATGGAGTAGCATGGCCCGACTTGCGTGGATGGGGATGTTACAATATTATGGGTCTAAGGGACTATGAGATAGAATCAAGTGAAATTACCGCCTTACGCATGAAGGCATCGAAATAGATGGAAGCCTCTCTATGCTCTAGGACTTGATAATTCAAATTGTTATCCATGTTGGTCTACCTACTAAGGAGTTGAGTTGTTACCTAGGTACCTATGCACCACATTAATAATGAAGACCCAAGAGGAAAATAAAACTAAAACTAATACCTAAGTGGTTTCCATGGAAGAATCACCTTGATAGTGAATTTTATTTTTATATAATTATGTTTTATAGGTGTGTTTATTTAGTATGACGATTTATCATACTATATACTTGCAGATTTTGGAGCATGAAGACTAATAATTTTTTTTTATTGAACGACATGTAGTTTATCTCTTTAGGTTATACTTCTAGATAGATTATGGATATTTTGTATTGTATCAAAGTTTTACGAAAAAAGTATTGTATCAAGGCTATACAAGCAAAGCCACAACTATCTTTTAATGAATACAAATATATGTTACCTTTTATTAAAAAAAATAACTAAAATAATGAAACTCATGGTTAAAATTTTATTAAACTAGTTAATCCATTAAGTAAATATCTTCATTTTATGAATGATTTTAAGTTATTTAATATATAATAGTATTCATTTTTGCAAGCCTTTTATTTCAAAAATACCTTTATTATTGCATAAAATGATTTTAAATTATTTAATATATAATAATATTCATCTTTGCATGCCTTTTATTTTAAAATAGGTGATTCATTTTTTACCTTTTATTTCAAAACCAAGTGAATCCTTCTTTGTCTTCTTTGTCTGTCAATAAAAATTTCATTCAAATTTTAGATAACTATATATATTTGTCATATCATATATATATATATATATATATATATATATATATATATATATATATATATATATATATATATATATATATTTATATTTGTCCTAATATATTATATTATTTGATTTATGTGTTGAAATCTATGTTATAAACAACAATTTAAAATCATGTAATTAATATATTATTAATATATTATCAATATATATTTGATTTATATGTTGAAATCTATGTCATAAACAACAATTCAAAATCATATATTATAATATATTAAATAATATAATATATTATATTATTTGATTTATGTGTTGAAATCTATGTCATAAACAACAATTCAAAATCATGTAATTAATATATTAATATATTATCAATATATATTATATTATTTGATTTATATGTTGAAATCTATGTCATAAACAACAATTCAAAATCATATGATTAATATTAATAGATAAGCCAACCATAAGGATTCAAAAGAATATTTTAGGCATGTTATTTAAATTTGTAACTTCAAATCAAATTTGAAAGAAGGTTATGTCTTGCTTCTTTCTAATTGAAGAAATATAATACAAAGTATATTTACTCTAATTTTTAGCAATTATTTCATGTCATGCCAAATTTAAAATGGATCATTGGTTCAATTAAACCAAATTGCTTCTTTCTAATGAAGCAATATAATACAAAGTATATTTACTCTATTTCTTAGCAATTATTTCTTGTCATGCCCAGTTTAAAATGGATCATTGGTTCAATTAAACCGATTCACTTGTAGATATATTCTATATAGGTATATATTCGAGCTTCATTTTTGTTAATTTTTAAAAATACTCACATTGTATTTATAATGTATTTTAATGTTTTTTCTAGAATGTCTTAATGATTAATAACATTAATTCTAATTGCAATTATTTGGTTTGTTTTGCAAGATTTTTATAGTTTTCGATATAAACATGTTAAATATGAAGTTAGACATTGTTGGTGACCAACAATAAAGAATAAATGTAATTTTGTGAAAAAACCAATACAAACGAACAAACCACCCCTAAAATGTATTTTTATCAAATATTTGAATCCATACATAAAGTCATGGTCAATCAAAGTTAGAATCATTTTCAAAGTGTAATCTATGCACCTTCAACAATTCTAAGGGACTTGGGAATGCATTCATCTTTGATGTTCTTGATGTTGTAACATCCCGCTCTTGCACACATTGCGCGAACTTATTCTTTAAGGACACTTGCTTGCAAGTGATCCGGATTATTATACTATTGGTCGTTGATTATGATTATGAGGCATTATGGATGTGTTTATATGTTATTTTGCTGTATTGACTTAGATAGGTGATATTGACTCGGTTTTCCTAAGTGTGCAGGATTTTGGACCTTGAGGATGCAGAGGCATCGATGAAATCCCTTGGACTCCGGATTGAGTTAGAGAGTGGACTATTGGGGGTTTGATTGATGTATATATGACATTTGTGCATCTGATTAGATGATATGATTTTGGATATTATTTTTGACATGATCCATTGATGATGCAGGATGATGATAGCTTGCCGACTAGACTCACGTGTGGAGTAGAGGGGTCATGCACGATAACCAGAGACGTTGAGGGAGAGGTGTGGACAACAGCCCTGCCACAACCTACTAGCACTCCCGTCATGGCTCGAACTGTAGGTTAACGACCACCTAGTTCGAGAAGACCCACGATGCCATGAGGGCAGACTGCGACAAATGCTCACGATGATTCTAAGGGGCGCACAATAAGGCAAGGGCCTTATTCCTTTGATCCAGATTTTATGAGCAGAACAAAATGAACACAGATTATTAACAGGTGCTTAACACAAAATAACAGAGATACAGTAAAACTGGATTTCTATTCAATAACTAAATAAGCTTAAACTGTAAAATGCAGTGGAAACAAGCTTGCTGGAATGGTGGCAGCTTATCTCTGAGAACAGATGTGACAACAGTGTGCATTCACAAGAAGAAGGTTACAATGAGGCTCTGAAGGCCTTTTTACAATAAGCAAGAATGCCAAAAACCCTAGGCATCCAAAAACCTAACCCTAGGAGATGAAGCGCCAAAAGTCATGTGGGCCCCGTTTGGGTAAGTTAGTACATCAACTTCCCGGGGTCATAACTTTTGCATACGATCTCTGTTTTATGCATGTGATAGCCCGTTGGAAAGGTATCATCGAGGAGATTCATTTTGTTGTCTCAATCATTCCTTTGGTTATTATTGAGGAGCTTGATACTAAAAAACCTTCATTTAGGCCCTCAAAATGGCCTCGAAAGTTAAAACTGCTAAAAATAGTAAATTGCCAAAATTGCCAGAAAATTGTTTCGAGCCAGTTGGAAAAGGTGGGTGGCCACCGATATCCATTTGGATCATCCTTAGAGGCCCTTAGTCTCCCAAAAGATCACTTGGCAGAGTATTGACTCCAGGGGTTTTTGATGTCTACCAAGTCAGTCAAGAGGTGAGTGGCACCCTTGGAGCACAGAGTTCGTCCTGAAGGGCACGTCGCACAAGAAAAACAAAAAGAGGCGAGTGGCACCCTTAGAGCATGCAGTGTGTCCTGAAGGGCATGTCATGTAAGGGAAACATAATGAGGCGAGTGGCACCCTTGGAGCACCTAGTGCGTCCTGAAGGGCACGTCACATTGTTAAATAATAAATGAATAAACCTATATGGCCTTAGATTGAATAATGTGATGAGAAAGATTTAAAACAATTTCCCTAATAAAGTGTCGCCCAACCTAGGAAATTAAAGTCTAGGTCTAAGTGATACTTGCAAAAAAAAAATATATGTAATTATATAAAAATAATAATAATAATGATGATAATAATAATGATAATCATCATTAATCATGTGACAAGAAGGGGGTAAGTAATTCAATTAATTTATAAAAATCTTTTGAGGGATAAAATTTAAAAATGGGGAAAGGGGAAATAATTGTTTTATCACATATGCTAATTAAAAATTTATTAATCAAAAGGAAAAGGGGAAAAAGTTAATTTTCTACATCTGCCAATTTGAGGCTTAAATAAAAGGGAAAGAGGGAAATTTAAAAGAATTAAGAAACTAGGAAAAAGCGGGAAACATAAAAAGAAAGGGGAAACACAAGGAAAAAGCAGAAGGACTAACTTGGGAAGGTATCTAGCATTTAAGAACTTTCTAAATTAAACTCAACTAGTAAATTAGTAAGGGGGTAAGTCATTAAAATGTGTAAGGGAATATGGGGACACCTAGGAGCGATTCTAGGAATGCTTTTAGGTGGGTGAGGTAAATAGAAGTAATTAATTAATTAATGAAATTAATTTATGGTGCAATGAAGGGGATGGGTGACACATGTACGGGGATAATTTTTATGAATTAAATTATTGAACAATAAATTAAATGGGATTTTGGGAAAGTAAGTGACTTAGAAACTCTATATAAAGGAGGGAAGAGGAGGATGATGGATCTCTTATGTTATGCGTAACGTTATGCTGCATAATTTTAGCCTTGACTGACTTAGCTTATGGGAGTTGGGATACCCAGCTCAGTGAGGAGTGGTAGCTCGGTCTTGTGAGGCGAGCTGGGAGCTAGTTGCTCTCTGTGTTAGTGTGCATGGCCCCTTTGCGTCTCGGGGGGCTAAGGGGGAAGAAGAGTACCCCTAGCGTTGGCTGGGAGGTACCGGTGAAGTCTCATCGGTCGAAAAGTGGGACCTGCACGTAGCGCGTAGAATAATGAATTAGAGCAGACGACTTGGGTGATGCAAGAGCATCGCCAACTCATCAAGCGACCCAACACATCAAGCGGAGATCAGCTGGAAAACAAACCCAAATTTTTGAAGTGCTTTGGGATTGTAGCGCAAGTCTTTAATGAACCATTTTATGGAGGCACATTGTATATTGTATTGGACCCTGAGCCTTAAGATCTCGTGCTTTGGTATATAGTCGGAATTTAATAGATTTAATGCTGGTAGATAGGATGTTTAAGTCTAGATTTGATAGTTTAGAGTCCGAGAGGGAAAACGGATATAGACACCCTCATTGTACCATTGTAACATTATGAGAGTATTTAGGAGAAGAGAAGAACAACCAGAGAATATTGTATGAAGAACACCCATGTACAGACACTTTGAATTAATAGAAGGAATCTTTGAGTCAAGCACATGGTTTGTGTTGTTTTCTCTGTGTATTGATATTATGCTCAGGAATGTTTGCTTTCTTGTTATGCATTTGCTTTGTATATGCTGTGCATGTGATTTCATGTTTCAAACTGAAGTCTGAAAGGGAGAGAGAGTGAGGTTCAATTGTTTCTCTATCTGAGCCAGGAGATTCCTGCAAGGTGTGTAGTTGAATTCATCCTCAAGGAGTGCATTGATGAAGGCTTAGTAGTTTAAGTTTTGTTCTCATTCACCCAGAAGTAGAAGTGGGTTGTTGAAGCCATGCAAGGAGTGCACAGGATGAAGAGGAAGTCTCAGTTATGAATCTGAGAAGAAAGGAGATCAAAGACTGCTGCTGCAGGAGTTGCACAGAGTCGAAGAAGTTCGAACACTTGAAGTGTTTGCAGGGTTGAGCGCAAGGAGTGTGCGCAAGTTCCTCTGAAAGAGTCAGAGTGGAAAATCTCAGGAGGAGCAAGGCCTTTGAAATTATCGAAGACTACACAGGAGGTTTCCGTGCCAAGAAGTCCTTAAGAAGGGAGGAAAGGAATCGACGATCAGGATTCGTAGAGGAGATCGACAAAATCCCGCTAGCCATTAGATATTGGGAAGTTGCGCAGGATTTAAGCCCGAAGGAGCAGAGGAAGAACTCCGATGGAGAGTCTCATTCGTTGATCCCAGCAGGACACGTGTCAGACATCTGGAGAATCGGAGTTCGGGATATCGGGGTTTCCGGAGACAAGAGTCTTATGCATGTTGAAATCGCGATCCGCGATTTCCCGATAGGATCGGAGCCGTCCAAAACAACAGGGACACGTGGCAAAAGATCCCGGAGAATTGGAGTTCGGGATATCGGGATTTCTGGAGTCATGAATTCTTGCATAACGGAATCGCGATCCGTGATTTCCCGATACGGTCGGAGCCGTTCGATCTGAGGGACATGCGTCCGAGGATCTGAAGGAGTCGGGGTTCGGCATTTCGGGTTTTCCGCATACAACGGAATCGTTGCATTAGAAACCGCGATTTCGCGATACCTGATAGAGTGACAGGGAAGCGGTGACATGGCGGAGAGAGCTCGCACGTGCATTGGGGTTCGACATTTCGAGATTCTCGGTGACGAGAAACTCACGACAGGAGAAGTCGTGAAACCCCGAAATGCGATGGTCCCACATTCATAGCATTCAGTGGAGGATAGGTGTCGTCGCACTTCAAAGTTCGGGACTTGGAAGGGTCCGTGAACCAGCGCATTTGAAATCGCAAAAATCCGAACCGTGATTTCCTGATCACCACAGGAGCGTGGGCCCCAGGTGCTAGAACAGAGGACAGGTGGCCATTTGTATCGGGGTTCGGGGAATTGAAAGTCCCGTGTACATTGACAACGGGAATTGCGATATTTCGATATGCAATTTCCCGACAGGGTTAAAGGCGCCATAGTGGAGGACATGTGTCGGAAGGTTGAGATTAGTCGTGAGTCTACTCTAGGTGGCATCGAAAATCAGAGAATCGAGAATTCCAAGGGCGCAAGTTCTACACATTCCCATTCCCCGAAGTCCGAAACTCCAAAATGGGAAAGGACCGTGGTCCTATGGACTAGCAGGTCACATGCGAAAAGAGTTAGCCGGAGGGAGCTAAGGGGTGTAGAGAGAGTGCCATTGCATATCAGGAATCGGGGATCCGTGAGGTGAGTGATTCACGACCTCGTGAGTGCCTATTTCTCGATCGAGAGAAGTCCCGATAAAATCAAGGGACACGTGGGTGAACTTTCATCGGGTTTCGGGGATTTGTGAGACCTGAACCTATGAGTTCAAGGCTCGCGATTACGCGAAGTCCGATTTCCCGATTTGGAGTAGGGGGATCATAAAGAGCATTCTGTGGGTGTTAAAAACTCCCGATAAGGGGTTTTGAAGAGCATTCTAGCTCTTTGGGCCTAAGGAAGAGAAGGTCCTGGTGGGAGCGTACGTGCCGGTGGCTCGTTTGCGTCAAGTGGTATGAGAGTGAGAAAATCTCTCTTTTTTCTGTAACAGAGGAGAAAGGAAAATTTCACCATGCCGCCGAGGAGAGAAATAAAATCACCCGATCCAAAGGATAGGGGAAACGAGAGAGGAAGAGGGAGACAAGAACAGGTGCCAGAGATGGAGAGGCAGATATGTGATCTCCGAGCGAGACTAAAAGATATGGAATCAGTGCAGAGACGCACAGCCAGTGCTGGATATTTAAGTGACTCCGAAGGCGAAGTTGAAGCTAAACAACAAGGAGAAGTTGCAGCTGAAGATGCAGCCAATGAGTGGTTAATTAAATCTATCACCCGGATGAGTTCAAAAACAAACATGGACATTCCAACATATGAAGGGAATTTGGATGCAAAAGAGCTTCGAGATTGGATTAGATCTCTTGACACTTACTTCGATTATGAGGATATCGAAGAAGATAAGAAGGTTAGGCATGCTGCCACAAAATTGAAGGGACACGCAGCATTATGGTGGGACGAGCTTCAAGAAGATAGACGTTCCAAAGGCAAGCAAAAGATCAAAAGCTGGGATTGAATGATTGCGAAGATGAAGACAAAATTCATCCCAAGGGATTATCAAATCACACTGTTCAGGAGGATGCAGAACCTGAGATAGAAGTTGATGACAGTGAAGGAATATACTGAGGAATTTTACAAGCTAAATATCAGAGTAGGTCATCGGGAGAGCGATGATGAAAAAGTTGCCAGGTATATGAATGGCTTGAGATATGATATCCAGGATGAGATGAGTATGACAACCATCAGAACGATGGAGGATGCGTATCAGATGGCGTTGAAAGCTGAGGAAAAGCTAAGCCGTAAGCCCGGACAGTGAGGCCGAGGTAGGAGCCAACCAAAAGATAAGTCAGTTGCTCAAGATAGGTTCCAGAAATCCAAGGACGACTGGAAAAAGCCTCAGACTAGAACAAAAAGAGGTGGAATTTCACAGTGAGCCCAGCACACTAAACAACGAAGGCAGCAGACAGAACAGAGCGAAGGATATGCTGATAATAATACATTTCCTCATACCAGAGGTAGAGGAAGAGGTAGAGGCGGAGTCATCACATGCTTCACGTGTGGAAAGAATGGACACAAGGCAGTTGATTGTCTAGATAGGAAGAAGGATGGAGGAGAAGCTCACATCGTCGAGGCACAGAGGCGAGATGCTGAAGCAGAAGACGCAGAAGACGGAAGGTCGTTGATGATGCGTAAAGTTCTCTTAACACCCAAGAAGGAGGTGAAGGACACAACTTAAAGAAACAGACTTTTCAGAACCACATGCAAGACCAAAGACAGGAAATGCAAGGTTATTGTGGACAATGGAAGCACAGACAATCTCGTTTCAACCGAGATGGTGGAGAAACTAGAGCTGGAGACAATTGATCACCCGAGTCCATATAAAGTCTCGTGGCTACAGAAGGGACATCAGGTAAGTGTCACTAAATAGTGCTTAGTTGACATCAAGATAGGAGGATACAATGATAAAATACTCTGTGATGTTATTCCTATGGATGTATGTCATTTATTGCTAGGCAGACCATGGCAATATGACAGGAACGTAGTTCATGATGGGAAGATGAATATGTATACTTTGGAGAAGAATGGAAGAACACATATGCTACTTCCAATTAAAGATAAAGAAGTAAAACCAGAACCAAGAAATACTGTACTTCTCATGAGTGGGAAGGAACTTCTAGCGGAAGTAAAGAAGAAGGAAGATCCACAATTCTTTGTGGTCAGGAAACCAAAAATTGTTTTGACCAGCACAAGAGTGGATGACTTGCCGGAAGAAATTCAGGAACTGCTAGAAGAGTTCCCTGACATAGTGGTAGATGAATTACCTCATTCGTTTCCACCGATGAGGAGTGTGAGTCATCATATAGACCTCATACTAGGAGCAAATTTTCCAAACAAAGCTGCGTACAGGTTGACGCCGCAGGAGAACGAAGAAGTCAAAAGACAGGTGCAGGAACTATTGGATAAAGGACTGATCAGGGAAAGTTTAAGTCCATGTGCCATTCCAACGGTACTGAGTCCAAAGAAATATGGAGGTTGGAGAATGTGCACAGATTCCAGAGCCATTAACAAGATAACCATCAGGTACAGGTTTCCATTTCCACGGATGGATGACTTGATGGACTGTTTAAGTGGAGCCAATTTTTTTTTCAAAGGTTGATTTGAAAAGCAGATACCATCAGATTCGCATGAGGGAAGGTGATGAATGGAAGACAACCTTCAAAACCAACGAAGGGTTGTACGAATGGCTAGTCATGCCATTTGGCTTGACAAATGCACTGAGTACCTTCATGAGGTTAATGAATGAAGTGCTGAAGGAATTCATTGGTAAGTTTGTCATTGTTTATCTGGATGACATATTGATTTTCAGCAAAACAAAAGAAGAACATCTGAAGCATTTAGCTACAGTAATGAGGAAGCTACAGCAGGAGAAGATGTTGATCAACATGAGGAAATCTTCATTTATGAAGACATAACTCATTTACTTGGGATTTGTCATATCGGAAAATGAATTGAAGATGGATCCAAGTAAAGTGGAGGTAATTAAAAATTGGCCATCACCGAGGAATATTTTCGACGTGAGAAGTTTTCATGGACTGGCTAGTTTCTATCGCAAATTCATCAGGAATTTCAGTGGAATTAGCACAACGATGATGTATACTATCAAGAAAAGACATAAATCTTTTCATTGGACTGAAGAGGCAGAGAAGAGCTTCCATCTGTTGAAGTGAAAGATCACAGAACAGCCGGTTTTGGTGTTGCTGGATTTTACGAAAGTGTTCCAGGTAAAATGTGATGCAAGTGGCTTTGCCATAGGAGCGGTCTTGAGCCAGGAGGATAGACCTATTGCATATTTCAGCGAGAAGCTGGATGAGGCAAAAGTGAAGTACTCCACGTATGACAAAGAATTTTATGCTATCATACAGGCGTTGAATAAGTGGAGGCATTACTTGATCCCAAAAGAATTTTTTTTGTACAGTGATAATCATGCATTATAGTTTGTGACTCAACAGGAGAAGTTGAATCAGAAACATGCTAAATGGGTAGAGTATATGCAGAATTTTACATTTGTAATTAAACAAATTTCGGGTACTGCTAACAAAGTGGCTGATGCTTTGAGCAGGAAGTGTTTGTTGCTGCAGGAGTTCCGAGTCAAAACATTGGGTTTTGAAAATCTTAGGGACATGTATGCAGGTGATGCAGATTTTGCAGAGGCATATGAAGCAGCTGAGAATCCAGTTCTCAGAGACAGAAGCCAGTGGATAGATTACATGATCCAAAATGGATTGTTGTTCAGAGGCAATCAACTATGCATTCCGAATTGCTCCATGAGGGAGAATCTGTTAAAAGAAAAACACAGCGGAGGCTTGGCAGGGCATTTTTGCCACGACAAGACATTTGCAAAGCTGAGTGAAGCATACTTTTGGCCAGGAATGCGGTCAGAAGTCAAGAATTTTGTTGACAGATGTAGAATTTGCCAGCATTCAAAGGGAAGGAAGAAGAATGAAGGATTCTATCAATCATTACCCATACCAGAGAGGCCGTGGGATGAAATCAACATGGATTTTGTATTAGGATTGCCTAGAACCCAAAGAGGACATGATTCGATCTTTGTGGTGGTTGACAGGTTTTCCAAAATGGCACATTTTATTCCATGCCAGAAGACCAATGATGCGACTCATATCACCAATTTGTTCTTCAAGGAGGTCTTTAGACTTCATGGTTTACCCAGAAGTATAGTATTGGACAGGGATACGAAATTCATTGGACATTTCTGGAGGACACTCTGGAAAAAGATGGGGACTAACTTGATGTTTAGTTTTGCCTATCATCCTCAGACAGATGGGAAAACAGAGGTGGTAAATAGAAGTCTGGGAGACTTACTCATAAGCTTGGTGACAGAGCACCTCAACAGTTGGGACAATGTGTTGCCACATGCAGAGTTTGCGTACAACGACTCAGTGAACAGAAGCATAGGCAAAAGTCCATTTGAGATTGTATATGGTAGGAAACCAAGAGCAGTATCTTAGCTGAGGGATTTAGAGGAAATAATGACTAAGAGCGCAAGCACTGAAGAATTCGTAGAGGCGATGAAAGAACTTCACAGCAGGGTGAAGGAGCGATTGTTGGAATCAAACCAGGAATATAAGCGCAGAGCGGATCAACATCGAAGACAACTTCAGTTCGAAGTTGGTGATCTAGTTCTAGCACACCCGAGGAAGGAAAGGTTCCCAAGGGGAACATACAATAAGCTAAAAATGAAGAAAATTGGGCCCTGCAGAGTCCTAAAGAAATTAGGAGAAAACGCTTATGAGATTGAGTTTCCGGATGAGATCGGAATATCTCCGACATTCAATGTCTCAGACTTATATCCATATAAGGCTGAGGAAGCAGGAGCTGGAAGTGATGAAAATCCAGAGATCCAGTGGCAGAAGCAGATGCCGATTGCAGAGAAGCCACAGATGGAGCATATACTTGACAGGAAGGTGAGAAAAAAGACCAGACGAAAGGAATACTATGAGTATCTGGTCAAATGGAAGCGCCATCCAGTGGAAGATGCCAGCTGGGAGATTGAAGAAGAAATTCAAAAGCATGGACAGACCATGCAGGAGTTCATGGACAGGAGCCCATGAAAGTTTTCAAGCCGAGGAGTATGATGCAGGAGCATCGCCAACTCATCAAGCGAGCCAACACATCAAGCGAAGATCAGCTGGATAAACAAACCCAAATTTTTGAAGTGCTTTGGGATTGTAGCACAAGTCTTTAATGAACCATTTTATGGAGGCGCATTGTATATTGTATTGGACCCTGAGCCTTAAGCTCTCGTCCTTTGGTAGATAGTCGGCATTTAATAGATTTAATGCTGGTAGATAGGATGTTTAAGTCTAGATTTGATAGTTTAGAGTCCGAGAGGGAAAACAGATATAGACACCCTCATTGTACCATTGTAACATTATGAGAGTATTCAGGAGAAGATAAGAGCAACCAGAGAATATTGTATGAAGAACACCCATGTACAGGCACTTTGAATTAATAGAAGGAAGCTTTGATTCAAGCACATGGTTTGTGTTGTTTTCTCTGTGTATTGATATTATGCTCAGGAATGTTTGCTTTCTTGTTATGCGTTTGCTTTGTATATGCTGTGCATGTGATTTCATGTTTCAAACTGAAGTCTAAAAGGGAGAGAGAGTGAGGTTCAATTGTTTCTCTATCTGAGATAGGAGATTCCTGCAAGGTGTGCAGTTGAATTCATCCGCAAGGAGTGCATTGATGAAGGCTTAGTAGTTTAACTTTTGTTCTCATTCACCCAGAAGTAGAAGTGGGTTGTTGAAGCCATGCAAGGAGTGTGCAGGCTGAAGAGGAAGTCTCAGTTGTGAATCTGAGAAGAAAGGAGATCAAAGACTGTTGCTGCAGGAGTTGCGCAGAGTCAAAGAAGTTCAAACACTTGAAGTGTTTGCAGGGTTGAGCGCAAGGAGTGCGCGCAAGTTCCTCTGAAAGAGTCAGAGTGGAAAAGCTCAGGAGGAGAAAGGCCTTTGAAATTATTGAAGACTGCACAGGAGGTTTCCGTGCCAAGAAGTCCTTAAGAAGGGAGGAAAGGAATCGACGATCAGGATTCGTAGAGGAGATCGACGAAATCCCGCTAGCCGTTAGATCTCGGGAAGTTGCGCAGGATTTAATATCGAAGGAGCAGAGGAATAACTCTGACGAAGAGTCTCAGTCATTGATTGCGGCAGGACATGCATCAAACATCTAGAGAATCGGAGTTCGGGATATCGGGGTTTTCAGAGACAAGAGTCTTGTGCATGTTGAAATCGCGATCCACGATTTCCCGATAGGATTGGAGCCGTCCAAAACAGCAGGGACATATGACGAAAGATCCTGGAGAATCAGAGTTTGGGATATCAAGATTTCTGGAGTCGTGAATTCTTGCATAATGGAATCGCGATCCGCGATTTCTCGATACGGTCGGAGCCGTTCAATCTGAGGGACACGTGTCCGAGGATCTGAAGGAGTCGGGGTTCGACATTTTGGGTTTTCTGCATACAACGGAATCGTTGCATTAGAAACCGCGATTTCATGATACCCAATAGAGCGACAGGGAAGCGATGACGTGGTGGAGAGAGCTCGCACGTGAATCGGGGTTCGAAATTTCGGGATTCTCGGTGACGAGAAACTCACGACAGAAGAAGTCGCGAAGTCCCGAAATGCGATGGTCCCACATTCATAGCATTCAGTGGAGGACAAGTGTTGTCGCACTTCGAAGTTCATGACTTGGAAGGGTCCGTGAATCAGTGCATTTGAAATCCCGAAACTCCAAACCGCGATTTCCCGATCACCACAGGAGCGTGGGCCCCAGGTGCTAGAACAGAGGACAGGTGGCCATTTGTATCGGGGTTCGGTGAATTGAAAGTCCCGTGTACATTGACAACGAGAATCGCGATATTCCGATACACGATTTCCCGACAAGGTTAAAGGCGCCATAGTGAAGGACAGGTGTCGGAAGGTTGAGATTAGCCGTGAGTCAACGCCAGGTGGCATCGAAAATCAGAGAATCGAGAATTCCAAGGGCGCAAGTTCTACGCATTCCCATTCCCTGAAGTTCGAAACTCTGAAATGGGAAAGGACCGTGGTCCTATGGACTAGCAGGTCACATGCGAAAAGAGTTAGCTGGAGGGAGCTAAGGGGTGCAGAGAGAGTGCCATCGCAGATCGGGAATCGGGGATCCGTGAGGTGAGTGATTCACGACCTCGTGGGTGACAATTTCCTGATCGGGCGAAGTCCCGATAAAAGCAAGGGACACGTGGGTGAACTTTCATCGATTTTCGGGGATTTGTGAGACCCAAACCTGTGAGTTCAAGGCTCGCGATTACGCAAAGTCTGATTTCCCGATTTGGAGTAGGGGGATCATAAAGAGCATTCTGTGGGTGTTAAAAACTTCCGATAAGGGGTTTTGAAGAGCATTCTAGCTCTTCGGGCCTAAGGAAGAGAAGGTCCTGGTGGGAGTGGACGTGCCGGTGGCGCATTTGCGTCATTGGGCTACAATACGCGTGCTTGATTCTGCATGGTAGATTTTTATTATACCTCACACTTTCAATTCTGTATTTTAGTTGGGTAAGGAAATTGTTGACTTAGCATTTTAACTGATAACTTAATTTCCCCATATCCTTAATCTCGTTGTTGATTGATTCCCTTGGATTTTGATCCCTGCATGTCGAGCCTATCCTTTGGCTTGTTGATTGTTGCAAATATTTGAGCTTTTCTTCCTCATCCCTAGTTCGTCAATCTACGCCTGAGCAGTCGGCGAAGAGCTGAATCGACGATCGTCACTTCGGTGCACAGTGACCTATAGATTCTAATGCCTTGCTTTTCTGTGTGTGGATGATGAGAGAAAGATGTTTTTGCCCAACCGTCTACCCTGTTGATTGTTCTTGGTTGACTGCAGGTTATTGTGCCTTCTGGCGAATGATTACCCTATGCCTTGTTCATCTTTGTTCCCTGCGATTTACCTCTGCACTTTAATTTAATTGAGAGCGAGTTTGGCCCACGTTTTGTCCTCCTGTTGAAAACCCTTATCACATTTTATTTTTATATGTGTTGTGTTATCTTTTTACACCACGAATTCATTTGCCACTGGGCTATCCTTTGATGGCAACAAATCCTATTTTTATGGCAGCACGATTTACCCATTTATTACCCAACCCAACGTGTTGGTAGCATTTACACAACGTTATATCCGCTAGCCTGCAATTGGCAGCGACTGGCAACGAACCCCTCCTTATAACCGTAGTTTATATTTCCTACCTTACATTTACACCGCCACCTCACTTACAGATAATTCTTTTATGACGACATTTAGTAATTACTTTATTGATTGATATCATTATCAAATATCGATAGATGCCAGTTCCAGATCTCAATGTTAGTTAGTGTTGTTATACACTTGATATATACTGTGTTTGACGTCAAAATTGATATATCTATACATGGTTTGGACACTAAGTTTTAACTTGAATGTGTGCCTATCTAACTAAATTATAAATGTAGCCTGAGTGCTGACCTTTAATAATGATTCAGTTTTGTAGATAATCAATTCTTTTTATTGTTAGCAATTTAATGACTACATATATCCCTTGCCATAATTACAACAATAATGATTTATTGATTGCGATATATCCAGTATTGATATAATGACAACGATCATAATGATAACGATTGTTGAATGCATTACATCCCTGGTTATGTCCCTCGTGATACTATTTTCGCCATATCCTTGACTGCGATTTACTTACCTAGATAACATTTTTATTGTGACGTCGTTTATATGTTGGAAAACTTTATTATATTGATGTTGTTAGGTTAAGACCTCCCTTCATATGATGACAACAATGATCTAGTAGACAACCATCTCTTATAGGGTTTCAGTTTAAAAGATAGCCCTTTCAATTTTAAAAAGGGGGTTTTACTTGTTTTAAAAGGTTGTTCCTATTGCATTTCAGTCGAATGATAGAGAAATCCTCTTTAGGAATTTCTCATCCCATGTTGGAACTGGAAAATAGTTTCCCTAAGCTCTTGGTGTTTTTAACAATTATTTTAAGGTGTACAGAGTGATGTTTGTTGCAATAGAATTCATTACACCAGGAATTTAATTGGTTGTAGGAATGTTTTAGTCGCTAGGTTTCCGTGCGTCTTGTGGACTGGTCGATTGGGGCTTAGGTTAGTTGTCTTGTGGTTCAATAGTGCATTCGATCTCCTAGCGCATTGGTTTTTCTTGAGTCCTTGGTCCAGTTAGGGGTAGTGCCATGGTGTTGTCGCACCTATCACCGAGCGACCGCATGATTCCCGAGGAGGGGATCATTGCATGCCTGATGGATAGAGGAAAATGATAACTTGGTCGGAGTCTGTGCCTTTTGTGTGAGTGTGGTTGATCGTTGTATGTTTTCTTTTGGTGCATGGGTTGAACGCCTTCATGTGTCTAGTCTGAGCACCATAGTGGTTCTAGTCACTGGTCATCAAGGCCATTGTGTCGGGATGGCAACTGTTTTCCCTTAGCTTGTAGACGTTGTCATGTTTGTGTCAGGCGAGTAGTCATTTCTCTCTATTGTTTATGCATGTTTCGCTCAATGGCTCTTGTGCTAGTGCGCAAAGTCGTAGTTTTCTGTTGCTTATTCTGCGGGCTTGGTGCTCCACAAAATATGTTTTTTTTAGCTATAATCACAGTTGTCTCCCTTTATAAAAAAAATAAATTCACTTCCTGCTTTGCTGGTAGTCGTAACAATGGGGTCATTACACATGGTTTCAGAGCCGGCTCAACCATGTGACTGTGGATCGCCAAGATTTCCACTGCAGTAAACCCATGAGTATTAACCCTTGCATTAATTAAAAACCTTAATGTGTCCTTGTGGGATCTCATTTAGAGGATGCCTCAGAGGTTCGCAACGTGGTTTCGTGGAAGGAGGTGCGACGCCTCCAAAAGTTCCCACACCCTCGGAGTCGAACCCCCAAGGGGAGGAGCAAGTCCTGGGGTTGGATTCACTTGTTGTAAGGGATGAGGATGGTCTGACAAGGCCCTTCTAGGTAATGTCAAAGGGCCTTGATTCACCTTCGGTACTGAGTTGAGACTAGGGCACCTATACCCCTGAGGGTCCACGATGTGCCCTAGCTAGTGTCGTTAGCTTCCACCGAGAACTCGAGAGAGTTGAGTTCTCGAGTCCACGAGTGTCGTAGATAGCTGTGTCATCGAGGCAATATTGTAAAGAAAGGTGTTGTGCTTCATGCTTCACGATCATGACCTCTAGCATGAAGGTCCGCTTGGTGGTCTTTCAACTGAAGGGGAGAGCTCTTCTATGGCGGAAGACACTCCTGCCACTTTTGAACATGGTCGTCGACGACGTGTCATGGGAATTGTTCTAGGAATGGTTCTAGGAGAGGTATCTTTTTGAGGAATTCATTTAGCTTCATCTCAACGAGTTCAACACCTTGTGACAAGGCAGTCGCATGGTGTCCGAGTACGAGGCCCATTTTGGAGCTGCTTCGGTGCACTCCGCACCAATTTACCTAGAAACCTAAGGTCAAGAAGTTTGAGTTTGGCCTTATTATTAGAATTTGGCTTCTACTTCGGGTACTAGGATTATTGGACTGAAGAAGGTGTGTTGGATTGTGGGGAGCCACATTACTAACATTACTGCCTATAGGAAAGGGCCGGAGCATCTAGATCAGCCGGACCCACTACCATAGTATTTTTGGGCAAATCCCATCAGATTCATGCAACGGTGAATAACCGCCAGGCAGAGCACCAATCGATTGCGCTCGATATGTCAAGTACCGTTGCTGACCAGACCCTTAGTATTTGATAGATCCCAGTGCCACCGAGAATTTCATTTTTGGTGCAGCACTAAAAAGGATTAAGTTAAAGGCAGTCGAACAAAATGAGTTTATCTTAGTAGAGATGGCTTCAGGAACCAAACAGAGGGTTGGAGGAAGGGTTACAGATTGTACCCTTAACCTGAGAGAGTTTATCACCAAGCCATCATGTACGTCATGATCATAGGATCTTATGACTTTGTGAATGGTATGGACTGGTTGGAATCGCATGAGGCGATACTCAACTGCAAGATGAAATGGTTGAGATTGGTTGATGACGAGGGAAAGAGACGCATGATTGTAGGTCAGAACAAGGGAGTTTCCCTGAGTTTTATCTCTTCCTTGCAGTTACAAAAGAGCATGCGCAAGGGATGTAAGCTTTATGCGATCCTTGCGTTAAACGAGAAGGGAGTAGCGGAAGGTCTAGAAAACCTTCCTGTGGTGAGGGATTTTGCGGACGTCTTCCTAGAGGAGTTACCTGGGATGACACCAAAGAGGGTATTGGAGTTTATCATAGATCTAAAACTGAGGACTGAACCTATAGCAAGAACGCATTATCGGATGTCGACCCTAGAGTTACAGGAGTTGAGAATGCAACTGAAGGAGTTGTTGGACCTGGGACTAATATGTCCAAGTGTGTCACCGTGGGGTGCGCCTATTATTTTCATACGAAAGAATGATGGGTCGTGGAGGATTTTCATTGACTATCGTCAATTAAACAAGGAAACGATCAAGAATCAGTATCCATTACCGAGGATTTATGATCTGTTCGATCAGATGAAGGGTGCGACGATGTTCTCAAAGATCGATTTGCGATCAAGGTATCACAAGTTACAGATCAAGGAGGATGGTGTACCTAAGACCGCCTTTAAGACGAGGTTTGGGCATTAGGAGTTTACTGTTTTAACCATTTGGACTGACAAATGCCCCAGGGGTATTTATGAGTTTGATGAACGAGGTGTTCCACAAGTACTTGGGCAAGTTCGTCCAAGTATTCATTGACGATATTTTGATTTACTCTCGGACGACGGAGGAGCATGATGAGCACTTACGCTTGGTACTATAGTGTCTGCGAGAGAACAAATTGTATGGGAGGTTGTCCAAATGCTCATTTTATCAATCAAAGATTCACTAATTAGGGAACTTCATCTTCGACGAAGGTATCGTCATGGATCCAACAAAGGTAGAGGCTATTATCGAATGGCCTGCACCGATGAATGTCCCAGAAGTGCGTAGCTTCATGGGTTTAGAAGGATACTATCGATGGTTCATCGATGGATTTTCGAATATAGAAAACTTGATTACAGAGTTACAGAAGAAGAACAAGAAGTTTGTTTGGACCGAGAAATGTGTGGAGGAATTTCGAAGGCTCAAGGAGTTGTTGAAAACGACAACGATACTAAAGGCCCCTGACATGGACGTGGAATTGTTTGTATGCACTGACACATCCAAGGAAGGCTTAGGCGGAGTCTTGATACAAGACGGTTAAGTGATCGCTTACATCTCGAGGAAACTGAGAAGGAATGAGGAAAATTATGCGACGCACGATTTGGAGTTGTTATCCATTGTATATGCCTTGAAGGTTTGGAGACACTACCTAGTTGGACAAAAAATTGAACTAAAGATGGACCACTGTTGACTATAACACATATTTACGCAAAGCGACCTGAACGCGCGACAACGGTGTTGGTCGGAACTTCTTAGAGAGTACGATTTAGAGATTTCTTACATAAAAGGAATAGTGAACCAAGTGGCAGATGCATTGAGTCGAAGACCACGCATATTTTTGGTGTTGTCTCTTCAGACGAATCTACGTGAAAATATTCTTACTTTACAACTTGATGATGGCTGGTACAAAGAGGTCGAGGATTTTATCGGACAAAACACAATGATGGTACCAAGATTTGAAGGATTTACATTTGACGATGATGGATTATTGAGGTTTAAAAATCAGATTTACATACAACCGAATGATGAGTTGAGGAGCTTGATCCTAAACGAGGCTCATAGAGTAGTGTACATGGCTCACTCGGGAGTCACAAAGATGAGGGTGGACCTTAAACCCTTATTCTTCTGGAAGGAAATGAAGGTAGACATAGTCAACTATGTGGCCATATGTCTAGAATGTCAGTAGGTAAAGGCCGAACATAGGCATCCAACAAGATTACTACAACCACATGCTATTCTAGAATCGAAATGGGAGGTCATTTCTATGGATTTCATTGTTGGATTTCCATTGATGAAAATGAGACACGACTTGATTTTTGTGGTAGTCGACACTCTGACGAAGAGTGCTCATTTTATTCCTGTGCGTACGATGTATCAGACACCTAACATAGCTATAGTTTTCATCAGTGAGATTTACTAGACGATTTTGGACTAGTTTCCAAGAGGCCTTGGGAACCCAAGTTAAATTTAGTACTTCTTATCACCCAAAGACTGATGGGTAGACAAAACGAACGAACTAGACCATGGAGGACATGTTGCGCATGTACGTGATGGACCAACAAAAGTGCTGGGAAAAATTCTTTTCATCGGTAGAATTCACTTATAACAACAGTTACCAAAGAACCATTATGATGGCGCCTTTCAAGTTTCTTTACGGGCGACCGTGTCGAGCACCTTTGATCTGGGATCGGCTTGAGGATAGGGTCCTGGTTGGACCAAAAGAAATCCAAGAAAAGGAAGATTAAATGCAAACTATAAGACAAAGGATCAAGGAAGCTCAGGATCAACAGAAGAGTTATGTCGATGCGCATCGTGTCGACCATATTTACTATGTGGCGATCGAGTATTCTTTTGGCTGAAACTGCATAAGAGTTCGATCAAGTTGGGAAAAGGGGATAAACTATCTCCTAGGTTCGTGGTAACCTATGAGATTGTGGAAGGGAGAGGCCCGTGGCCTATTGACTAGACTTGCCTTATTCTTGAGGCGTATGCATGGTGTCTTTCACGTCTCGGTTTGAGACTTTATGATTAATGATCCTACGCATGTTTTGACTTGAGAACCTTGTGCGTGTCGGATGAGGGTGCGCTCATAGCTGAGCTAATCCCCTTCCTAAATCATCGCATTCGACATCTGCGGAATCGAACAATAGATCAGGTCAAGGTCCAATCATAAAACTATAGTCCGCACTCGACGACCTGGGAGGATGCATCTGATATGCGCTAGCAATTTCTTTTTGTTTGATAGAGAGACTTATGATACTGTGATACACATTTTTTTTGGACACTCGTATACTGTGAAACTTCGAGACGAAGTTTAGACCAAGAGGGGGTGTATGTAATATCCCTCTCTTGCAAACACTGTGCGAACTTATTCTTTGAGGACACTTGCTTGCAAGTGATCCGAATTATTATACTATTGGCCGTTGATTATGATTATGAGGCATTATGGATGTGATTTTATGTTATTTTGTTGTATTGACTTAGACAGGTGCTATTGACTCAGTTTTCCTGAGTGTGCAGGATTTTGGACCTTGAGAATGCAGAGGCATCGATGAAATATCTTGGACTTCGGATCAAGTTAGGCAGTGGACTATTGGTGGTTTGATTGATGTATATATGACATTTGTGAAGATGATTAGATAATATGATTATGGATATTATTTTTGACATGATTCATTGATGATGCATGTTGATGATAGCTTGCCGACTAGACTCACATGTGGAGTAGAGGGGTCACGCACGATAACCAGAGACATTGAGGGAGAGGTGTGGATAACAACCCTGCCACAACCTGCTAGCACTCCTGCCGCAGCTTGAACTGTAGGTTAACGACTACCTAGTTCTAGAAGACCCACAATGTCATGAGGACAGATTGTGACAGTCTCTCATGATGATTCTAAGGGGCACGCAATAAGGTAGGGGCCTTATTCCTTAGAGGCCCTTAGTCTCCCACAAGATCACCTGGCGGAGTATTGACTCCAAGGGTTTTTTATGTCTACCAAGTTAGTCAAGAGGCGAGTGGCACCCTTGGAGCACAGAGTGCGTCTTGAAGGGCACGTCACATAAGAAAAACATAAAGAGGCGAGTGGCACCCTTGGAGCACGTAGTGCATCCTGAAGGGTACGTCGCGCAAGGGAAACAGAATGAGACGAGTGGTATCCTTGGAGCACCTAGTGCGTCCTGAAGGGCACGTCACGTTGTTAAATAATAAATGAATAAACCTATATGGCCTTAGAACGAATAACGTGATGAGAAAGATTTAAAACAATTTCCCTAATAAAGTGTTGCCCTACCTAGGAAAATAAAGTCTAGGTCTAAGTGATACTTGCAAAAAAAAATTGTGTAATTATATAAAAATAAAAATAAAAATAAATAAATAATAATGATAATCATTATTAATCATGTGATGAGAAGGGGGTAAGTAATTCAATTAATTTATAAAAATCTTTTAGGGGATAAAATTTAAAAAGGGGGAAAAAGAGAAATAATTGTTTTATCACATATGTTAATTAAAAATTTATTAATTAAAAGGAAAAGGGGAAAAAGTTATTTTTCTACACCTGACGATTTGAGGTTTAAATAAAAAGGGAAAGAGGGAAATTTAAAAGAATTAGGAAACTAGGAAAAAGCGGGAAACATAAAAAGAAAGGGGAAACACAAGGAAAAAGAAGAAGGACTAACTTGGGAAGGTATCTAGCATTTAAGAACTTTCTAAATTAAACTCAACTAGTAAATTAGTAAGGAGGTAAGTCATTAAAATGTGTAAGGGTATATGGGGACACCTAAGAGCGATTCTATGAATGTTTTTAGGTGGGTGACAGAAATAGAAGTAATTAATTAGTTAATGAAATTAATTTATGGTGCAATGAAGGGGATGGGTGACACATGTACGAGGAGAATTTTTATGAATTAAATTATTGAATAATAAATTAAATGAGATTTTAGGAAAGTAAGTGACTTAGAAACTCTATATAAAGGAGGGAGGAGGAGGATGATGGATCTCTTCTGTTATGCGTAACGTTACGCTGCAAAATTTTAGACTTGACTGACTTAGCTTGTGGGAGTTGGGATACCCAGCTCAGTTAGTGTGCATGACCCCTTTGCGGCTCGGGGGGCTAAGGGGGAAGAAGAGTACCCCTAGCGTTGACTGGGAGGTATCGGTGAAGTCTCATCAGTCAGAAAGTGGGAGATGCATGGAGCACATGGGATAACGACTCAGAGTTGATGACTTGGGCTATGGTACGCTTACTTGATTTTGCATGGTAGATTCTTATTATACCTCATGCTTTCAATTCTGTGTTTTAATTGGGTAAAGAAATTGTTGACTTAGCATTATAATTGATAACTTAATTTTCCCATAGCCTTAAGCTCGTTGTTGATTGATTCCCTTGGATTTGGATCCTTGCATGTTGAGCCTATCCCTTAGTTTGTTGATTGTTGTGAAGAGTTGAGATTTTCATCCTCATCCGTAGTTTGTTAGTCCATGTCTGAGCAGTCGGTCAAGAGCTGAATCGACGATCGTCACTTCGGTGCACAACGACCTATAGATTCTAATGCCCTGCTTTTTTGTGCGTGGATGATGAGCGAGGGATGCTTTTGCCCAGCCATCTACCTTGTTGATTTTTGTTGGTTGACTGCAGGTCATTGCGTCTTCTGGCAAATGATTACCCTATTCCTTGTTCATATTCGTTCCCTGCAATTTACCTCTGCACTTTAATTTAATTGAGAATGATGTTGTCCTACGTTTTGTCCTCCTGTTGACAACCCTTACATTTTGTTGGGATTGCATTTTTTTTATGCATTTAATTTATTTGAAGGCGATTTTTACCTGCGCTTCTCATACTTCTGGCTTGCGTTCTCCCTCTGCATGTATATTACCTTGATAGTGAAATTACCCTTGTAAAGTCAGCAATTATTTTTTTTATTGGCTGCGTTAGACAGATTTAATGTTGACAGTTATCAATGTCTGGGTTATTATTTTACTCTAACATTACATTGTTTATAGGCTTGCTTGAATTTGATTTTTAATTAACAACCATCAATTACAGCTGAAGGACAACGAGACCTATAGTGTTCCTGCGTCTTTAGTTTAATTCCCAGCTGAGTGGAAAGAAACAAGATCTAGAATGTGCCTGCTTTGTTGGTTTAATTCTCAGCTGAGTGAAAAGAAATGATATCTCTAATGTGCCTGCATTTTTAGTTTAATTCCCAGCTGAGTGAAAGAAACAATATCTATATGTACGATAGTTTTGATTCCCAGTTGTGTGAAACAAAAAACGATGTGTACGATTTAAGTCTGTGTTCTCATTTCACTTATGCGTTCTTGGTCATCTGTTTCTCCCAGCGACTTACGCAATAATCTCAGCGTTAGGACGAACACCTCTGCGTTTCTTTTTACAGTGAAAATGGGTGGGTTTTTACTCAGTTGCATCTACATCCTCGGGGCATATCACTCAACCCTTCTTCTCAGTTTTATTGGCATCCCTAACTGGAAATTCTCCACGAATTTTTGCTTAATGCACTAAACTCTGCTTGATTTTTGGCATCACGCTCTGTAACTGTCCATGATTTTTGTTTGCACTCTGTGTTCTAATTTGGTTTTCATTCTTATGTTTTCTTTGTGCACGATTTTACCCACGTTCCATCAATTCACTGTACCCTTCATAGCAGAACCTTCCCAGCGACTTTATTTGTTACCTGCGTTCCATTTAACCACGATTTGCCCAGGATTCCATTAATTTATTGTTTACAGAGTGGATTGCATTTAAATTGATGCTTGACAGCGATTTTGTTTACGCCCTGGGTAATTATCATGTGAATAATTATTTCAATAGTGATATCCCAGAACTTTTGAAGAACAACGATTTGATAGTTGCGTTTTGTATTTTTAATGCTTGCTAATTAGATATCATGGCACCACGAATTGATTTGCGACTGTGTTACTATTTTTATATGTGTTGCGTTATCTTTTTACACCACAAATTCATTTGTGACTGGGCTATCCTTTGATGGCAATGAATCATGTTTTTATGGCAGCACAATTTACCCATTTATTACCCAGCCCAATGTGTTGTTAGCACTTACACAACGTTTATATCTGGTAACCTCTAACCTCTTAAGAGGAAACACATGTTCTTAACCATTAGGCCCACTCAGACTGTATTTCTTACCTTACATTTACACTGCCACCTCACTTATAGCTAATTGTTTTATAACTTCATTTAACAATTACTTTATTGATTGATATCAGGATTGATATCATTATCAGATATCGATAGATGTTAATTCCAGATCTCAATGTTAGTTAGTGTTGTTATATACTTGATATATACCATGTTGGACGTCGAAATTGATATATCTATACATGGTTTGGACACTAAATTTTACCTTGAACGTGTGCCTGGATAACTAAATTATAAATGCATCCTGAGTGCTGACCTTTAATAATGATTCATTTTTGTAGATAATCAATTCTTTTTATTGTTAGCAATTTAATGACTGCATATATCCCTTGCCATAATTACAACGATAATGATTTAATGACTGCGATATATCCAGTATTGATATAATGACAGCGATCATAATGATAACGATTGTTGAATGCATTACATCCTTGGTTATGTCCCTCGCGATACTATTTTTGCCATATCCTTTACTGCGATTTACTTACCTAGATAGCATTTTTATTGTGACATCGTTTATATGTTGGACAATGTTCTTATATTGATGTTGTTAGGTTAAGACCTCCCTTCATATGATGACATCAATGATCTAATAGACAACCATCTCTTATAGGGTTTCATTTTAAAAGATAACCCTTTTGGTTTTAAAAAGGGGGGTTTACTTGTTTTAAAAGGTTGTTCCTATTATGTTTCAGTCGAATGATAGCGAAATCCCCTTTAAGAATTTCTCATCCGATGTTGGAACTGGAAAATAGTTTCCCGAAGCTCTTGGTGTTTTTAACGATTATTTTAAGGTGTACATAGTGATGTTTGTTGTAATAGCATTCATTACGCAAGGAATTTAATTAGTTGTAGGAATGTTTTAGTCACCAGGTTTCCGCGTGTCTTGTGGATTGGTCGATTGGGGCTTGGGTTAGTCGTCTTGTGGTTATATAGTGCATTCAATCTCCTAGCATGTTGGTTTTTCTTGAGTCCTTGGTCTAGTTAGGGATAGTTCGACGGTGTTGTCGCACCTATCACCGAGCGACCGCATAGAGGTGAATTATAACTTGGTTAGAGTCTATGCCTTCCGTGTGAGTGTGGTTGATCGTTGTAAGTTTTCTTTTGGTGCATGTGTTGAGAGCCTTCATCCGTGGGGTTTGTGTGCCATAGTGGTTCTAGTCACTGGCCATCAAGGCCGTTGTGTCGGGATGGCGGGTGTTGTCCCTTAGCTTGTAGACATTGTCATGTTTGTGTTGGGCGAGTAGTCGTTTCTCTCTATTGTTTACGCATGTTTTGCTCAATGGCTCTTGTGCTAGTGCGCAGAGTCGTAATTGTCTGTTTCCTATTCTACGGGCGTGGTGCTCAACGACAGATGGGTTGTTTATCTATAATTGTAGTTGTCACCCTTTATACAAAAAAAAAAAATTGCACTTCCTGCTTCCCTGGTAGTCGTAACGATGGGGTTATTACATATGTAAAAGATAGTGAGATGTGCATTACATGTTTCAACATGCAAGAAAAACAATTTCATCTTTCCATGGAGAGTAGTAAAACTTACACAATCTCAAAAGGGTACATCAAAGACAAAAAAAAGGATTACAACCATTT
Source organism: Picea engelmannii (assembly GCA_009831015.1). NCBI lineage: Eukaryota > Viridiplantae > Streptophyta > Pinopsida > Pinales > Pinaceae > Picea > Picea engelmannii. The sequence continues at coordinate 168,748 of ML780732.1, forward strand.
ACAAAATGATTGGGAAATAAATATAAATCATACCTCGACAATAGATCCTTACCTCTAGGAAATACACTTAATAGAAAACCACAAACTTGAGTTCACTCCTATCAATGAACTAATATCCTCTAATGACTCTATGATTGATATCCTTGGAGTAATTATAGTCATTATCCCTTCAACTACCATCATGGAGAAGAAGAATGTCATTGAGACCTTACAAAAAAACCCTTCAACTATAAATGACATGTCAGGCTATAGTATTGAGCTCATATTGTGGGGGCTATTTGTAATAAATATGGCCTACAAGAAATCTCTACCTCAAATTCCTCTCTAATCATGATTATTGACACAAGAAAAATAAGTGATTTCAATAGGAGATCCATAACTACAATCTTCACAACCAAAATATCCATCAATCTTGATGAAAGAATCACAAGATTTGAGAAAGAAACAACAAACCTTAAATCTCGCTCCATCAATGCAAATATTTATTTTATAGATAAAAAGAATCGTTAGTATAGTGTTTTTCCTCTCATTTTTAAACTTCCAATGCAAAAAGAATATCATTGCAATTTAAAGAAAAAACCTAAGTCAAAACTATAATGAAATTGTAAAAAATGTAATAAAATTATTGATAATTATGATTACAAATGCATTTTCCACTTTCAAATTAAATATCATAAAAAAACCAATGCTACCACATTTCAATAAAAACAAAACCAAATTCTAAAAAACCATCTAATTAAAACAAAATGAAATTAGTCCCCGGGGGTAGCTCAATTGGCAAGTGCCGTGAAAATGAAGTTCCATGAGGTTTCGAGTTCAACTCCCCCGAACTTACAATGTGTGTCGCGTAAGGGGCCTCATGGGCACACCTGGAGGTTATAGTGGTAACAGTTAGCATGTGCCCAACTAGTTGCCGATTCTTCCAGACATATAAAAAAAAAAAAATTTTTTTTATAAGAAACCATGCTATGTAATGATATACAATTGCATAGGAAGAAAACACTAAAAAAGTGTCTTCATAGTGAGTATTAAATGTTTTACATGTTTGAGTATTGACATTTGAATTCAAAATAATTTTAGATTTAACAATCTATACTCGAATATACAAAATATTTAATGCTTTATAGTTAACAATTCATATTTGAATATACAAAACATTTAATGGTTTGCAATCAAATACTTATTATTCCATTAAAAAAATGCATTTAGATTTGTAATTTTTCAATTTCATATAAATATTAAATTTTTAAATATATACTATGCAAATAATAAACTACCTTTCTCAATTCCGAATGTCTACATGTAATGTATTTCTTTCCTCCTAATAACTATACATTTTTACATATGTTCACAAAATGAATAATGTAAGGAACTACTTAAACATACCATGTAAACATGCTTTGAAGTAGCCATTTTTCTTGGCATTTTATTTGTATCATAAAATATCTTTCAAGATATTACACAAATGACTTCATATATTTTAAAGAAAATGTTATGAAATATTAAAAATGCAATTCAAATAAGTAATAAAATTTATTTCATATTAAAAATGGAATTCAAGTATGCACTAAAATTTATTTCAAATTGGCATCTTTCTTTTTATATACTTTTAGAAATTGCAAATCAAAGTCATCAATTTGAATATATGAATACCATAAGATTTAGAACAAATTTTAGAAGCATCCATAGAAAGTTTAGTTGATATTATGGAAATGATCTACCAATTAATAGTTCATGTCAATATTTGTAATATAGTTGGTAACAATCAATATTTGAAGTATATAATGAAAACAAATGTTTTTAATATGCAAAACACAAAAAAATAAAAAGGAAAAGAAAATATATAAGAATTAATGAAAATTCTAACTTCCATTATAATTAATTGAATATTGGTCAAATTCTTCATCCAATAGTCTAATCAAGTCAATCTATTTTACAAACAGACTTTATTCTACCTTTTAAATTAAAAAAATTCAGTATTGCCATTACTAGCAGAGATTAATATTAAAAACAACATCCCAAATGCCAATACTCCTCATCCATTTCTAAACCTCCACTAAATCTCCACTTACATGTTAGAAACCTAAGCAATATTACCATGAACATCAAACACCCACTGAAACAAGTGACACCACAAAAAATATGCACAAGACAAATATGGAATGAAAATACATAGGTCAGCTAAAAAATATATGTAACAACACCCTAATGTGGATTTTCCAAATCCTACCATTCAATGTCAAGCCCAAACCCATACTATCCAAACTTTATGTGATTAGATTGACAAGTTGTCCAATATCATATACATGGTACTACTTGCAAGGAGTCATATCCTGGCATATATACTATTGAATCATCTAAAGGTAATATTTGTATCCAAATCCATGGGTTAACTAAAGGCGACCTCCTCTCCAAATGGAATAATATGGACCTAAATGGCCAAATCCTTCTCTTGTCAATTCTTACTCAAGATGAGGAGATGTTAATTGCTCGAGTCAACCCATTAAGTCACCATGTTAGGTGACCAATATAAATTCAATGGTCACACTATTAGTCTCCCAAAATACATTAATTCAATTTCCACTTCCCTCCTACATCAATTTCAAGATCTAAACGTCCTAATCATGAAAATGCATGGACCAAATGGAAAATGTTATGACTATTATGTTACCAAATCCCATTTCATTAATGCCCTACACTACAAGATATAGAATGATAAATCTAATTGTTTTAGAGTAGTTCCCAAATCCTCTCATACTTCATTGGAACATGCTCTAAACTCAAGGATTCTTGTTTAGTTCACTTTGTAATCTCTCACTTCATCCTCAAGGTCTTTGATCCTTGCTTTATATTCTTCTATTTCTTCAGTCATGTTTTTAATGTTTTGTTCAGAGGCCTATGTAAATGCTACTCATGTTGAGGCTAAGGATATGGGTTCTTTCCTAGTGTCCATAATTTGTGGTGTTTATGTGGTAACAGAGAGTGCTAGAGCACTTGGGATGGAAATTCTCTTGTAAGTTTTCCTTACAATTCTTCCTTTTTCCTTATAAAAAATGAAGGAGTTAATATTGCCCACTCTATCAAACTTGAAGGGGGTGAGTTCAACCAATATTATCTCTCCCAGATGAAAATGACCTATAGTTAGAGTGGTGTATGAGGTGGACTCTAGTGGCCCAATGTCCATGGGGTCAATGCCTTGGAATTCTTCCTTATTTTCTCTTTCTTCATCTTGCTTAAGTTTTTCTTCATGTTCTTTTCTAATTCTCTCTTGTTCTTGTTCATGTTCATCTTGTCTCTTTCTCATGTATTACTCTTCTTGTATCTTTCTTTCTACCTCTTTCTATTGGGTCCTTAGTGCTTCCGTTTCCTTTTTTTTCTTCTTCCTATGTTTCCTTGGCTATAGCATCTTGTTCCTATCGAAGTCTTAATGATTCAACTACTTTATCTAACCTCCCTTTTTTCGTTGTTTCTTAATCTCCACCCTTTCCTTTTCCAATCTATCCTTATTTTCTTTGGAACTTCCTTCCGTTCTATAAACTATTTCATAATAATTGATAACTCTTATTTATAGATCTTCTTCCTACCATGTGTCATTTCCATATGGCCATCTATATTTGCAAGTATTACAATGTTGGTTGACAACTTCTAGACGATCGTGTCTATGGAACATCTCTTCACCAAAATGGAAATTTGTTAGAATTTCTACCTCTACCTATGCTTTGTTACCATATTTGAAGCTATAAGATCCTACTTGGAAAGGCATTGGATTCCATGGGAGCTTCTTATCTTAGGAAAAATCTACTCCAACTCAATGGACTAAAGTGTGGTAGGAAACTTCCTGTAGCACCAACTTATTTGGTATGAATTTTAGGAACAAGTGTGGAGATTTCATGGCTTTATAAATTATGATCTATGTTACTTTTTATAATGCATACCAGTGTCGAACTCTACCCACTACCTTCGTAGATGTATCTGACATGCATAGTGTTGGGAAACATAATAGTATATGGTATAAGGAAATCATAAAGTGCTCACAAATATTATGATAATGAATGTAGTACTTATGTTCCCAGAGGTCTTGGTATTATACATGGATAGGAGGATAGTCACCAGAGATAAGTTGCCACCATTCGAGCAAGTTTTTTTTAGTCTGCATTTTACAGCTTCAACATATTCTCTTTATTAATAGAAGTCAAGTTTTATTGTATCTCTGTGTATCTCTTTGCTATACATATGTATTCCATTTCATTCCATTTATAAATCTAGATCAGTGGTATCAGAGCGATCTACTCTTTATTTGTTTCTGTATGCATGTCCCCAACAAGATTAGGGTACAAGGAGTAGGGACTCAAAGTGGTTGAGCCCTTGAAATACTGTCCCTTCTGATCACGAAAACCTCCCATGGCGGAATAAAATAGAGATGATGGAGTAGGAGATCCTTTTAAATAGTTTCTTGAGGAAGCCCTCACGCGACAAAGGAACGAGATGATGGATAAATTTTCACAGATCCTTTGACAACTGCCAATAGGTGACACATATTCATCAAGAAAACATGTCACCCCCTTCAAGGTACAATTCAATTTTTATATCCACTTATTTGAAGGCCAGATAAATGCGGATGCTGTAAATAAATGGTTGAATCTGCTAGAAGGGTAGTTTTCGGTCCATAATTTTTCCCATAGATAAAATATTACCTTTGTGCTCCTTAAGTTTGTTCCCCATGTCCAGGATTGGTGGGAAACTTACTGTGAGCAAAGGGCCAATGAGGAATATGCAATATTTGTGGTCACCCCCACTTGGGATTATTTCATGGATTCTATTAAGGAATAATACTACCCTGTTGGAAGCTATGATGACCAGTATATGATATGGACCACACTACGATAGGAAAGGGACCATATAGTACCCAATTTAACAAATATCTTCCATACCTTGCACACCAAGATGGGTATCAAGGACTCTGAATGAAATTTGGTTCTCAAGTACCATGACTGTCTGCATATATACATACAAACAAAAATGGATTTTCTGAACATCTCATCATTGAGCGTGTCATATTGATATGCTATCAAAATTGAGCATAAATTCAAACAAAAGAAGTGGGAGTTTGGATCTACAAATTCCTCATAGCAGAAGTAGGGAAAACACAGCCCCAACCCAAATAACAAAAGACATAGAAAGGGTGGATCCCCTCGGGACAACAATTCCAAGCCGTAAACAAATAATGGTAATGAGAATATGAATAAGGACACTAGGAAGTGGTGTGAATTCCATAAAATCCCCTGGCATAAAACCGATGAATGTTGCTCAAAGTAGTCGTTGGTGGCCGAACTAAAAGAGTCAAAGTCAGAGGCAGGTTTCAACTTTGAATCAGATCCAAACAAAGGGAAGCGGATCATTGATGCATAACCCAGTGTCATTTTCGCTACCACCAAGGTCCATCCAAGTGAACCATAGGAACCAGAGGAAGGTGAATGCCTTTTTCACTCTCATGTGTGGTTGAAGGGTTCTCCACTGCATTTCATTGTTGGTAGGGGAATTCAAAAGAACTTGATATGAATAGAGGTCATCAAGCGGTTGAACCTTTTTACAACGTTACACCCGCAATGATACACCATCAGGTGGTTCCACCAAGGAAGAGACCTCTGCATCAACCAATAGTTTCATTTTCCCTATGGAATCAAGCCCTTCAAGGATGAGATATTGTGTGATATTTCCCCCCTTTAATTTTTTAATGTTCTTTTAGGAAAACCATATTTGTGGAAACGAAATGCTATATATGAGTCTAGACCTCACAGTGTTATTATTCCTTTGGGTAAACAATTGTACAGGATACCAGAGGTAGCTCCACCTACCTCTATTTCCTTGATCTCTATTAAGTAATGAAGGAAGGTCATTTCCCAGACCGAGAAATTTTTCTTCTTCATGATTCGCTCTCAAAGTGAGCCAAAGGTCACATCCACCTCCATGGCCTCTGGACAGGGCCTTTCCACACAATAGAAGCAAGTGGACAAGATCATGGAAGAACACAAAGAAATCTTCTCCTCCTCCATCGGGGTGTCGCAACACTATCAGGTCAAGCATTCAATCGACCTAACCCCTGGTGCACCTCTACCCAATGGGCTAATATATTGTAGCTCTTGTAGTTTTTAACCTTGTACAATATTTACTGCAAATAGATTTTCAGTAAAAGAACATAAAATATACAATGGAAAATACAAACATTACACAGATATTTTTCCCCTGGAAACCCAAACCAGGAAAACCAACATATTTTATATTCATTCATAGTGATACAATATTTACAATAAAATATCCATATAGGAGCCAACGACATCCAAAACCCTAACCCAATGACCTAGATTAGTCAAAAAAATTAATTCCTTAACCAAAAATAGACAACCATCGATAAAAACCATGTGATGAAAAATCGCCCAATAATGGACATGAAAATCAAGGAAACACAAAAAACGAGGCAAAAATGCGACACTACTACTCATGCAAAGAATATAATACATACCCAACATTATCCCACTTGTTGTTTTCTTTTCATACATGGGGTTACAGGGTTACATAGTCAACAATCCAGGGAAACAATGCCCATGGATCCTTTACACCAAGAGAACTTCTCAGTGCTCACAGATTTTGTTAATGAATCTGCAACATTCTTCAAAGTGTCCACCTTCATCAACAATACTTTCTTTTCTTAAACCATGTCTCTCACAAAGTGATATTGAATATCAACATGCTTTGTCTTTGAATGATAAGATGGGTTCTTTGCTATAAAAATTGCACTCTGATTGTCACAATTTATCCTTACAACTTGTTTTACCAACCCAATACCTGAACACAATCTTTGTGACTACACTACTTCCTTACTTGCATGAGTGGCTTCCATGTATTCAAATTCTATAGTTGAAAGTGCCACAACAACCTGTCTTTTGGTCATCCAACTTCTTTCTCCTCCAAACAGGTTAAACACATACCCACTTGTATATTTCCTACGATCCGGATCTACAACCCAGTATGCATCCACAAAGCCATGTATATCCAACACTCTGTCCAATGTCGGTCTTCCTTGGTAGCATAATCCATAGCTAGCGGTGCCACAAAATACCTGAAAACCCCTTTTACTGTTGTCCAATGACCCTTCCTTGGTTTTGACATATACTTGCTCAAAACTCCCACTGCATGTGCAATTTCTAGTCTAGTACAAACCATTTCATACATAAAAATGCTAACTACACTCACATATGGAACACAAGACATGTCCTCCTTCTCTTCATGTTTCTTGGGACACTGATCCACATATAAATTGACATCAACAAGAATAGGGACCTTGATCGGTTTACATTCCTTCATATTAAACATCTACAATATTGTCTTAACATATTTTCTATGATTTAACCAAATTTTCCTCTTTTTTCGATCTCTTTTAATTTCCATGCCCAAAATGAAATTTGAAGCACCAAGATCCTTCATGTCAAATTTAGAGGACAAGTGAGTTTTCACATCCCGGACAATCTCTTTGTTGTTTCCTATCAGCAACATGCCATCCACATACAAGACCAAATAAATCAAATCATCACCAATTCACTTAAAATACACATAGTGATCCTCTTTGCTTCTTTTGAATCCAAGTCCCAACATATAAGTATAAATTTTTTGATACCACGTCCTTGGTGATTGTTTAAAACCATACAAGGACCTTTTCATCTTGCATACCAACTCCTTCTTTCCCTTCACAACATAACCTTCTCGTTGCTTCATATAGATTTCTTCTTCCAGATCCCCATGTAGGAATGTTGTCTTCACATCCATCTGTTCTACTTAAAAATCAAATGTAGAAACAACATATAACATAAATATTATAGAGGTTAACTTGGCAACAAGAGAAAAAATCTCACCAAAATCAATGCCCTTAACCTGGGAATAACCCTTTGCTACTAACCGAGCTTTGCATTTCTCCAATTTTCCTTCGACATTCAACATCTTTTTAAATACCCATTTTTTGCTAATGGGATTTCTTCCAGTCGGAAACTCCACTAGATCCCAAGCCTCATTCTTATCCAAATATTTCATTTCTTCGTCCATGGCCTTTTTCCATAGATTTCCATCCTTTGAATCCACTTCCTCCCTGAAATTTCTAGTATCATCATCAGTAATATACAAAGAAAAATTTGAATGGAAATTAGATGGAGTCTACCTTTCTAATAACCTTCTTTCTCAAACCGATCTCCTCAATACTGGAGTATGAGGATATTTTACTTTTGATTCTTGTTCTTATGTAGAGTCTGGCTCATCATCCTTTAAATCAAACTCTATTTTCTCTAGTTCTTCCTTACCTGGTAGGATTTCTTGTTTAACAACATCCTTCATTTCTCTAAATACCACATCTTGGCTATACACTACCTTCTTATTTTCTAGGTTCCAAAGCTTATAACCTTTGAGACCATCTTTATATCCAATAAAGATACACTTTTCAACATTCTTATCTAGCTTACTCCTTTTTTCCTTTGGAACATGAACATATGCATCACAACCAAATACCTTGAGATGTGTGAGAGAAGGTTTCTTACCAGTCCATACCTCTTGTGGAGTCTTGTTATCCAGTGTTGATGAGGGTGATTTGTTGACCAGGTAACATGTAGTACCCAATGCCTCTGCCCAGAATTCTTGACCTAACCTGACACCACTGAGCATGAATCTTGATTTTTCCATCAACGTCTTGTTCATCCTTTATGCAACTCCATTCTGTTGAGGTGTATATGGAGTAGTCTTCTACCTTTCTATACTGCACTTCTTACACAATTCTTCAAATTCATTCCCGCAGAACTCTTCGTCATTATCTATCCTCAACACCTTAAGTCTTTTCTTTGTTTGATTCTCAACAAGAGCCTTAAACTCCTTAAACCTGTCAAAGGCTTCAGATTTCTTCCCAAGGAAATATATCCAAGTATTCCTTGATAAGTCATCTATAAATGAGACATAGTACACAGATTTTCCCAATGATGGGACTGACACAGGTCCAAAAAAATCACTGTGAAATAGCTGTAAAAATCCTTCTTCCCTCATTGCATCAGAAGGGAATCTTATCCAATTTTGCTTCCTATATACACATTGTTCACAGAAATCAAAATCCGGAGAGAAATTAGACATACCTTCAACCATACCTTTACCATGTAGTAGTCAAAGACCCTTCTCTCCAATATGCCCCAGCCTTTGATGCCATAGCATAACTTTTTCTTCAGAGACTGTAGGAGTTCTTTCTTTTTCAACTTCAATATCATGAAAAATGGAACTCTTACAACCATCACTAATATTGCTTCCTTGCAACTTATACAGAGTTCCAAACTGAACTCCCTTCAACACATTACTACATTGGGTGCAAATTACAATGAAATATTACGACGGTTTAAAATTTCTTCAGTTTTTTTTTGCTTTTTTTGGACTAAATATACTTTTTTTTTTCGAGGTCCAAATGTTGGTCGCTCTAGTGACCAACCTTCCAAGTTGGTCATTTTAACGACGAAAGTTGGTCGATAGAGCGACCAAAACCCAGTTAGTCGCTATAGCGACCAACAATGGCAAGTGTGAGAATCAAACAGTCATTTACGACAAATCAATCCTATATATATCTTAGTTACGACAAATTTACTATAGTTGTGACAATCATTTTCTACAGTTGAAAATATCATTTAGGTGTTCTGATGAAATGGTGTTCTGGTTTTTTATGAAATCTTGATTTCAATTCTCTTTCAATAAGAGAAACATTGAATTGACCAGACTCTACATAACTGAGATTTTGAAGGTTAGTACTTAAAAAATTTGTGTGATTTAGTAATTTGGTGTTATTGATCTATTTTATGGTTTATTTTCACTCCTTAAATCATATTTATGGTTTATTTTAACTCCTTAGAAAGATTTTATGGTTTATCCACTTTTGATAGAGTAAAAAGATTACTGATTCAGCTAAAATCACTCTAATTAGATTCAATCACTCTCATTTTGTTCTTATATTTCATGTAACTTCTTGAATATCTAAGTATCCTTGCCTTAGTAAATTTACATTTAGGGTTTCCTCCTTGAGTTGGAAAAGAACCAACTAGAAGTGAAGAGTAGTGGCTTTTTTCTTGATATTGGGCATCCGTACTGTTGTGTATCCCTAAAGATACCCTAATTTTTATTAGGGACTTAATATTATATCGTGTGATTTTGGGTGATAATAGATCCACCTCCTCTTATTAATGTTTCATGCTTTTAGGATTCATGCTTTGTCCCTTATTTTTTCTGAAGATGTTGTATAATTTTCATTACAAATATCTAAATATATACCAAATTATTTGAATAGATTTTTATACTCTACTTATAATGTTTCAATGGATTTGTTGTAATAGGTAATTACAATGTCAACTCTAGACGAGAAAACATAGCTTGTTATGTTAAAGCGACACATGGTGATTCATGGTGATGTGAAATGTTATTGCCCTTGTTGTGAATGCAGGGGTTTTAATGGAAGAAGACTACCTTTAAAAATAGTTGAAAAACATTGTAGGGAGAATGGACACGTTGAAGGGGGCAATAATATCGTCCCATGGTAAGTAATTAGTTATTATAGATCTTTAAGGGTATTATACATTAATTGTTTTTTTTTTTTAATTTATCTTTCAAAATAATATTTTTGATATACTCTAACTGTATTTTATTGCTTCCATTGTTTTTATTAAAGAAAAATCATCCTAAGAATGTGATGTCGCCTAGTAGGAGACATTTTCATAGAGATAATACTAAAGAACAAGCTGAACTTAATCGTGTGGATAATGGTGATCATGTTATTCCTATGGAAAATGATGATATTAATAATATAGTTGATGATGATGGGATAAATAGATTGATCCAAGACATTTATAATGCTCCAATGGATGATGATGTAAACATGGAGGAGGACAACTTGCAGGATGATAATGATGACAGTGATGAGGACAATGATGATGAATATATTTTTGATAAACCTATCCTTCAAAATGCCACTGAATCCCTATATGAAGGCACAAAAAAAAGTGTTCTCTCTG
>ML780732.1:182524-209288 GCA_009831015.1 Picea engelmannii
TATGGTGGAGGGGTATATGGTATATCAAACGTTAGTGTATATTAGCGATTATCTTCCTGATTTAGGGAGGAAAATTAATATGCATTGCATTTGGGGTGTCAATAACGTCAAAATATTTGAAGTGGAGGTCTTGGTCGGGAATGTTAAAATGAGGAAAGTGAAAGGTATTATATTATTTTATTTTTATCTATATTGTATTTCTTCAATTTATATTATACCTCCATCAATTATTATTATTCATTATTCTTACTCATTCATATTTTTTCATTGCAGCTGGTCGAGTGTGGGATGCACTACATTTATACATTGCTAACAATCTTGATTGGATGAAGCTATGGATAGAACAATGTGAACAACATCATGGTAGGTTATCATGGGAAGGGGTGGCTACATTAATTAAAAGAGCTCATCGTAATGAAGATCACAATCTTATGCAGAGGGAGATTAATTTAGCATATGGTTTAAAAGATAAACAGGTAAGTATATAAAATTTTACTTGCACTTTATGTTATTATACAAAATGTTAACGTATTATTTTTTAATATTTATTAAGTTTAAATACATTTATTAATTATTAATTTATTTTGTACTTGTTGGGAATATTGCAGTTGAAGCACCACAAAGCTATGTGGTATAATGGTCGAAAATTTCGGTCAAAAGGGTGGATGAAACGAAGAAAACCATGGATTCAAGGATAACTGCAGTGTTTCAAATCACTAATGTTTCTTCCAGAAGTGACAAACATCCAAGACTAACAGAAAATAGATATTATGGACATTTGGATGATATAACCGAGTGTGACTTCAAATCCTTCAAGATAATTCTGTTTGAGGTCAAATGGTATTGCTTACGGATAAATGAACGTGATCCTGAAAGAACTGTTATTCAACATGAAAATGGTTAATACAAGGACATTTGAATCGGGTCTAGAAATTTATGTTCTTCAAAGCCAATGTGAGCAGGTATTCTATTGCGAGGTTCCCGGTAAACCAGGTTGGTTGTTTGTTGTTAGATATGATCCAAGAGGAAGGTCTGTAAAGTATAATGTACTGGAAGAAGATGATATTCAAGAACTAGAAGGTCATACAGAGGAACATGAGGAGGTAGACCGTGTATCGTCAGATGATGAAGTCAAAGAAGTTGATCGACCATATGATGTAGATGATAATGCTCTTGATGACGCTATATCTGATGATGATATTATGGAAAATTATGATAGTACTGATGATGATGTTGATATGGCCAATCCATTCAATGATGATTCTGAAATACCAGATGATGATACGAAATATGATGAGTTGGATGAAGAATAAGATCAATGATATTCCTACATGTGGTGAGTCATTTGTACTATAGATCTCTTATGTTTTTTTTTCTTTCATGTAATCTTAGTGTCGTTTTTAATTATAGTTGTTGAATCTAGATAGATTGGGTATTGGGGAAATGACAATGTTCATGATGAAGATGATATTGACGATGTTGATTTTGATGAAGAAGAAGATGGATGATATATACATGTATGTGTTTTATATGATGATCTTTATATGTTTTTATTTTGTATAATATAGTATTTTACATGTTCTTTATTATTTCATATTGGGTATGGGGAAATTGAGAGTGATGTGAGGTGGGGGGCAGGCATAATTGGAGCTTCCACCTTCACTTGGTTTCCCCTTTTTAGTAGAGAATGAACTATTCTCGAAACCAAGAGAAGCTCATGAAAAATGATGTTTTCTCATAAAAGTTGACTTGACTTAAAGAACTTAGCCCGAAATCCAAGTTCTAGTTCCAAGTTCCTACACCCTGAGCTAGTACCTGCACAAAAACACAAATAAGGTTAGGTATTCTTGGCATTTTGGAAAAAATGTATAAAGGGATTTTTCATGGCACCTGCTAAAGGTGCGTGCAATTGGAAAAACTAACAACCAAAAACTAAAAGGGATCAATACAAAAACTGTCAATGAGAGGTGATCTAGCCGTGGTGTGTAGGAATAGGCCTAGCACCTTCAAAATTATCATTCTCCAAATATCTTATACAAATTTTACAAGGAAATTGTATTAGGACTAGACACGGGCAAGAATGACCTGTGAATGGGGCCAACATTGAATTTTTTTCAAACTATTTCCGAATGCATTAAAATTTGACATGGATAGACTATTCACATGCCTTAACGACATGGGAGGGTTTCTGGACTCAAATTTGACTTGCAAACCCACTTTATTCCATAATCAATTCATCATGTAAAACATAAACCCTAATTTAGTGGAGTATTCAATTTGTTCCCAGTGAATGCATGATCATTAGGAGAGATGAAGTCCTTGCTTACAATAGTCATTTATTTCCTACTTGTCATGGGTTGGTATAGTTAACACCTCTTTTTTCCATTTGGTGCCCATGCTAACCCTTTCTTTTATTCCCAAGAGCCCCATTAGCCCCTCCATGACTTTTAGTTCAAAATACATAGACTATCAATGAGAGGTGATATGGCCGTGGTGTGTAGGAATAGGCCTAGCACCTTCAAAATTATCATTCTCCAAATATCTTATACAAATTTTACAAGGAAATTGTACTAGGACTAGACACGGGCAACAGTGACCTATGAATGGGGCCAACGTTGAATTTTTTTCAAAATGTTTCTGAATGCATTGAAATTTGACATGCATAGACTATTCACATGCCTTGATGACATGGGAGGGTTTCTGGACTCAAATTTGACTCGCACACTCACTTTCTTCCATAATCAATTCATCATATAAAACATAAACCCTAATCTAGTGGAGTATTCGATTTGTTCCTAGTGAATGGATGCTCATTAGGCGAGCTAAAGTCCTTGCTTAAAATAGTCATTTTGTGCCTACCTGTCATGGGTTGGTATAGTTAACACCTCTTTTTTCCATTTGGTGCCCATGCTAACCCTTTCTTTTATTCCCAAGAGCCCCATTAGCCCCTCCATTACTTTCAGTTCAAAATACACGGACTGTCAATGAGAGGTGATCTGGCCGTGGTGTGTAGGAATAGGCCTAACACCTTCAAAATTATCATTCTCCAAATATATTATACAAATTTTACAAGGAAATTGTACTAGGACTAGACACAGGCAACAATGACCTGTGAATGGGGCCAACGTTGAATTTTTTTCAAACTATTTCCGAATGCATTGAAATTTGATATGGATAAACTATTCACAATCCTTAACGACATGGGAGGGTTTTTGGACTCAAATTTGACTCACACACCCACTTTCTTCCATCATCAATTCATCATGTAAAACATAAACCCTAATTTAGTGGAGTATTCAATTTGTTCTTAGTGAATGGATGCTCATTAAGTGAGATGAAGTCCTTGTTTACAACAGTCATTGAAGTTACCAGAGGATTAAAAGATATCCTAACCACTAAAATAGACAAGGAAGGAGTATGTACTAGTTAAAGGACTAACTCCACTATCCAAAGTATCTATGAATCACCCTCCACTACTGCGCAAAAGCTCGTAGTCCATGGAGAAAAAACACAGAACAACCTAAGGAGGTCCATCTGAGTCTCCAAAATTAACCTTTACCCACCCTTATACTCTAGTTAAACCTTTAAAGGTACATGGTCAACCTCCATTAAAGATGCAACTCCTGGTTTAGTCTTCCCGCCGATATCGAGAGTCTCATCCAACTTTCACTTTCTATTTCAAAGGAGTAATGGTCTTCATGAAATCTTTCATACATATCAAGGGAATATATGAGTATAAAAATAATTTTGTTTTATTTATCAAAAGAAAACACACACGCTACTTAGGAAAGAAAATTGTGTTCAATTGTTAGTACACTTATATCTTTTACAAGAGTTAAAAGGAATAAAATATGTTCAATTGGCATGACAGTTTATACCTTGTTTATATCATGTTTTTGGTTAGGAAAGTAAAATATTGTCCATTTTTAGTAATTTTATATCCTTTTATTTAAGAAAAAGTGGGAAGTTAAAAAAAATTATATAAATGTGGAATATGTTTGGAAAAGTTATAAACATATATGTTTCTACAATACTTTTTTAATTGGAATTAAACTTGTATTAATATATTAAATTATATTGTGTTGAGGCAAACAATGAGTACTTCTATTGTTACATAGATTCTCCTTATAGAGCATGTTTTTATATTCAGATCTATGGTAAAAAAAGACATTAAACCAACATTTCAAGTGTTCTTATATGATGCTTTCCTATAAAATTGTCTCAAAATACATTGAACTCTAAAAAGCATACATAATGTATTAAACCTACATGTTGTTTTGATATTTGTTCTCCTTGTATGTATATTAGTAGCCTGCTCCTATATCCATTGGCACTTGGTTTTGAAAAATAGTATTTGCCTCAATATCCCCTCCACGAATAGAACTATGAGTTCCTTGATTGTTGGATGGCAATGAGAGATTCTCCATCCTCCGTGAAGCCACCAAAACTCTAAGCATGCCACACTCTACTTCAAAAGTGTCAATTATGCATTTTGGTGAAATAAGGCTTGTATGGTTGACATTATGTGATGCAAAGGAGTGCTCTAGCTCTGCAACTCTAGAGGTAAGGGATAAAATGACATTGTTGTTGGCCTAGGGATACCTCCTCATGCCTTCATAGAATATTCTTAATCTTACAAAGATCAACACTTTCCATTGTGAACCAATCGACCTTCCAATCAAGCTTATCCAACTCCGTAGATAGAGGTCCCAAAACCAAGCAATCTAGGATGAAATACGGGTACAAGGAAAATTCCCCGGCTCTTATAACATCCATTTTCCAAAGGGGAAAATAAACCTACAAAGTAATGAAATTCCATACAAGTTTGATGGTCGAATTACCAATAGTGCAACACCAAAACAAGTCCAAATTTCCAACCTCCCATGCCCATTGTTGAGAAAAGATGCTACCAGTCCATATGGCCCCCTTCCCTTGTCCATTTCCAAACAAAACCACTACCACACCTCGTTGTCATGTGCCCTTGCTCCACTTTGCTTCCTCTTTTGTGCTAAATTTTGCATCACCCTCATCCAAAATGATCCCAAATTGATCACCCCACCCCATAGCTTTGCCTTGATAAACCAACTTCAATTCCAGTTGAAATAAATGTGGATATGAACTCATAAGATCTTGATGATCCACCACCATATGCATCAATTGTTCAACCTCCTATAACATTGAGTGGATTTGACCTACATTGATGACCATTGGTTGTGTGATTTGAATTGTAAATTTGTCCATATACATTGATTAAATCTAGAGGATAGTGGCTTGGAAAAAAACAATTTTCCATTAGAACTCCTAATTTGAATGTGGTGGCATATTTTTCCAAGACATTTTATTTTCTATACAATTCTCTTTGAATGTGAAAGAGATCAGCCCTATCAAATTGAGATAGCACTTGTCGAACTCGCTCAATGATGCCCTATAGCTTGATCACCCCATGATTAGAGTGGTTTAGTGTTTCCTTGATAATCATCATTGAATCCCCAAATATTGTTATCTCTTTGATCCGAATTTCCCTAGCTATAGTGAGCCCACATAATAATGAGTATGCTTCGGCCAGATTATTTGACAATTCCTCTAACCCCCAGTGTAATGAACCATTTGTTTTCCCCTGTGATCATGAAGACTCCCCGCACCTGGATAGACTATTCACATGCCTTCAATATATATATATATATATATTATAAATAATACAAAAACAAAAACAAAAACAAAACAAAACAAAAAACAACATTTAAAAAAACTAAAACAAAAATCGTGCTCATATTTTTTGAGCTGAACGCCGAGTAGCTTCACGCGGTCTGCACACACAAAGTGGAGGAGAAGGAGAAGGAGAGAGATGAGGATGAAAAAACCATGGTAAGTCTTCTTCTTCTTCCAAGATACCAAAACTTATTGTCTTTTAAGTGAGTGAAATTCTACATTGACATTAAAATTTCGGCAAATACACCCTGAATAATGTTTGGAACTGATTTCTTACCATCATTTTGGGGTTTAAACCCTAAACCTAATTTGAAAGTTTAAACCCATGCTTAATAGGCCATTTAGACCCTATCAATAGGTAAATAACCTTATTTCAATAAGAGCCTCTCTTGACCCAATTCAGAGGGTTTTCATTTTTATATTTGGTTAAATGAAATCTCAATTTTATATATATGGGCGCACACACGCATGCTTTCTAGAATGTTGCACTCCAATGGGAAAAATATGCTTCTTTCACATCTTCTCTTCATAAAAAGTTTCCTCCTTTCATTCCTTGTCATGTGGACATCGTTAGAGGTGTCCATTTCAATAGGAATTTGAACCAAAGTAGTGTTTACATTATTAGAAGCATCACCTTGGACGACCAACTATTTTCCAAGATATGCACTTCTGGTGCCTTGATGCTTGGGCTCAGGAATTTGATTTCTAATGTTTATCAGGAAATCCTAATCCTCATTTTCAAAAAAATCAAAACAAGGCATCATCCTTGTCCCCTCTTAGGAGTTTCTCCAATATACTTGCAATAGTCACAAAATCATGTAGAAACATGAGGCACTCACAAATGCTTAAATAATCAGGAAATGGTAGATCGCCTCTAACTTAAGATCAAATCTTCTAACTTAAGTCTTGACACTCCAATGCAATTCCCAAATCCTATTGGAACTTTCCATCTAGCATGCACTTGTCAAGCATTCTTTATACTATTTCCTCTAGTCTAGGGTCTATCTCCACTAAATCTTTATCAGACTCTTCATCTTTCATGCAAAGAGTGGAATACTCATATATTACTTTAACAAGTAAAGAATGCCTGTAATTTGAATACTTCGATACATTAAACAAGGGTTCAACACCTAGTGCATATGACAAGGAATCGTTGAGATCACCAAGGTAATAAAAAATCCTTGGAAGCTACCATTCCAACGAGCTGTCATTGACCAAAACCTTCATCTTCATATAATATTTCTATTATAGTGCATTTGACAAGGAGTCTTTTAGATCACCAAGGTAATAAAAAAACCTTTGAAGCTGCCATTCCAACGAGTTGTCATTGACCAAAACCTTCATCTTCATAAAATATTTCTATTATAGAGACGTTGGTTGAAATCTCTAGCCAAAAATTGTCTCCAAGTATGTTGATATTTGTAGACACGTGAAGCTTGAGCATCAGATGTTGTTCGTTGAGTATTTCTAGTAGCCCACTAGTTGAGATATTACAACTAGCCATGATTAAATATCGAAAACTTTCAAAAACATTAATTCAATTCAAATTTAAAAGGAAATTTGTGAGTTGGAATTATTTTCTATCTCATCCTTTATATATGGAATTGTATTATCCTTTACATATGGAATTGTATTAACTAGTTGAACTGAGTCATCCTTTTACCTTAACAAATAATGCCAGTATCATTTTGACATGTTTCCCATCATATAGAGGAAAAAACAATTTTTTCTTTATGGGTATCAATTTGTAACAATTATGAACACATTGAAGAAAGAAACAACAATACCAGGCATCTTTGTGCCATCTATTTGAAGCTATTGCTGCAAAGCCTTCTTCTCTTGGTTGTTGGATTTTGTGGTGCTATCTAATGGCCTAATACAAAGTCAAACAATATATACACAAAACAACCATCTTGCAACAATTTCAATTGGGATTCAACTTTTGGTAATTCTAATCAATTTGGTGGATTTTAGGTTTTTGTAAAATATGGATGAATTTGGAGGTACCAAAACATGAAATTATGGTCAAAATGGAACCATGAACATAATCATTATTGTCACCAAAATTCATTGCATCAGAAACAAGGTTCTTCTACCACTGGTTCCACCCCACATGTGTAGCATGAATTCAAGAAGGGTAAGGATTGTTTCCTTAGATCATGATGTAATATAAACCCATGAAACATGAAACTTCTATAAACCCACGAAACTTCTTTAAGGTCTTTTTATACCTTTGTTCTACTCAAATATAACAATCATTTTCTCTAGTCATTTATATTACAACTACCTTCTTCAACATTTGGTGTATTGAGGGAACCCAATGCTTTTGCATATAATAGAAATCCTTTTCACCATATAACCTACTAACTAGCATGATGAAATCCCTCATGGGTTCTCATAAATTAGAGGTGGGCTACAAATTAGATGGGAAATTCTAAATTATTTCTTTTGTCTTCCCACATAATTTTGGCCCAACACCTACCCAAAAGACTGAGTGAAGAAATACTTTGTGTTTTCTCAGAGGTTTGGCTCCAACCCTAGATGAAAACGTCTTACATGTCAAGTTATATTTTCAATGTTTATCTTTAGCTATACTATAATATGAAGATCGTTGGCCTAATGTTTCCTTCTCCCTCGATGGAGTGTAGATACAACCAAATATGTATCTATTATACCTATCATCCAGCTCGAGTGATGAAATTTTGAGAGGGACAAGGGAAAACATATCCAACACATGTTACAAGGTGAAACCAACCAGAGGTGAAAAGGTCAGAAGAAAGTTTGGTAGGCGCATGAAATTATTTCTTGCTAAAGGAGGATCATGCTCTTATGACGATGACAGAATAGGTGACATCGAGGTTCCCTTGAGGTACAAACACCTACTGAAATAGTGGGTACCCAAGGAACTGCCCGAGTTGGACACCGACTTCTGTGTTAATGAGAGGATGTATCGCATTGCTCTGTCATCCATCCATGGCCTTGATTTATTCTCCATGGATAGTATAAAGGTAAAATATGGCATATTAGTTGAATTGTTTGAGTATGTTGGACCATGTTACACTTATGGAGTATGGTTGAGGTTGGTCCAATATATGCCTAGTATGCAGAGATACGCACTCGCTGCAAATTATATATAGTTGAAAAACAATAATAGGCGTAAATGAGTGACTATGTATATTGATGGAAGGCCAAAGGCATCAGGGAATATTGCAGGTCTTATAAACAGTACAAGGCGTGGGACGACAAGAAAGGAACCCAATTGCATTTTTGAGGAGAGTGAAGGTAATAGGATATTTGTATGTGTGATGAAAACAATAACGGCAGGCAAAGAGCTGTTGGTCGATTACAATCTGAATCGAGTCGACCCAGGAACGTCTTCTATTGCTACGGTACAAAACCCATTATACCCAGACTTAAAAAGGGATTACTTAATTTGTGAATGTTTCATTTGTGACAAAATTTTATTTTGTTTCTGAAATATTTTACTTTTAGGCTTATTTTTCATTCCTCTCACTTATCCCTCTAACATCAAGTGTTCTTGTATCTTCACACAAGCATATCATGACCTAAAAATTTTCAGTCAACATTTACAATCTTGGGTTACCTCATTCCATCCCTCTCTTATCTTACCTACAGTTGCCCAACCATAATATCACCAATTCATGGATAGAATGAAGCATGTGCCTCTTATGTTAACTTTGAACAACTACAATGGCATCTACAATACATTTTAGAGGGTGCATTATAAATCATTTGAAAGGGTTTTATGTTATCTAAAATGGGGTGTTAGAATTTTTTTTCCCAGTTTGGGAGATATAATCACTAGAAGCAACAAAACTCTATAACACGGTGACGCTACCTCTCTCTTGAGTTTCAACATGTATTTTCTTTCTCCATGGGGCATCTTCCATATTTTACCTTCATGAAGTTATCCCATATTGCGTGGGATTTTTATTGCACCCTTGAATCTGTTATGTAGATCCTTTCTAATGGTTTGGGCTTCACGCCATCCTTTGGCCCCATTCAAATCATCTTGGAAAAACTTTCGACCCACTTTGCCTCATTTGTTGCAACACCCAAAAGGATCCTTTCCATTACATCCGAGGAACATGGGAATTTAAGACAACGTTATAGACCACAACATTCGGTTCAAGCCGAGGATCTCAATGTAGAAATTCCACATTATTAGCTTGGAAGGACACACATCACCTGAAAGACATCCAATGCTTCTATCGACCTCCTCACCTTTTGAAGAACATAAATCAATGTTGTATATACATACCTCCATTGCAAGCCCTTATGTTGCACTAGATGGCTTGGAAATGTTCATTTGATAGAGATGACTTATCACTTGCTCTCATGGAAACTACCTTACTACATCCTTGTTGAATTCTTTGATTCTCGGATCTGATAGTTATTGTTTTATAAATTCAATGGAAAATTTTGTTTCATGCCACAGTTATCATAGAATAACTATACACTGAGAATATCAACTATTACAATGCAACATAAATAACAAGATCTAGAAATATTAACCATGCACAATAGACACAAGAACAAAATAATTTATCCTAGGAAAACCAAAACCAACCTTGGAAGAAAACCCAACAACATTTCTTATAGAAGAATCAATTCAAGAGTTTACAAGTTTATCACCATCAAAATAGACCAAGAGATATCAAAGAGTCACCTCCCTAGCCTAGCACAACTCCTAAGAAGTAGTGCACAGGATAGAATACCAAGAACTTCAAGTTGCAAAGAATTTTATCCTGAATTCTACAAAACCCATTATACCCAAACTTAAAAAGGGATTACTTAATTTGTGAATGTTTCCTTTGTGACAAAATTTTATTTTATTTCTGAATGTTCCATTTGCTAATTTTTGCTCGATGTTTCATTTCCAAATATTTTCTAATTTGTATGTGTGAATGTTTCATTTGATAATATTTTCCAATATTCCATTAGTTCATACATTGTTTTTCAATATTTCTTGCACGTACTAACATTCTTCTTGAAATTCTTCCAGAGTGGTGATCAGGGAAAAGGCCCTGAGCATGGAAAATGCGTTGATTGGGGAAAAGGCCCCATTCCTAGCACCGCATTGACCGAAAACAATGAATATATAATTGATGAAGAGATATTTGATTCTAGATACCCCTTGCAGACAATAGAATTGTCCCTAAGAAAGGCCAATAAGGAATTCTGGGATTTGGTCGCTGTTGGGCCATAAACTGCTGAGGATTTCCAAAGGATAGTGGAATTACACATTAAGATAGAAAATTATGGGGTAAGTCATGTCATCTAACAATATCAATTTTTGGTTTTAAATTTTATAATTTGATATATGCAATTAACACATATTTCTCATTGCAGAATTTTGTGAGATCGATGAGAGGGGAAGGGGATGGTATTAGTAGCATCAGTGGGACTGCAACAATGAACCTGCATGGTCACGTAGACACCAGGCTATTTTACACCCCAAGTGTTCCTCCTGAGACCGATTCTATGGCTTTTAGGGGTGATGCCACGCCACCACAACACATGCCAGATCGTGCAGATGGTGATCATGATCATGGAACTGATAACTCTTCCATTGATTGTTACCCTGGTGCTACATGTATCCAAAGCACAGGAACAACTGCAGTATCATTTTTGGTCAACCATGACATGGTTCCTCTAAAAATAGTACATCTACCAGGTATTTAATATATGTCTTTATAGAGATTCTTGTTATATAATTGTTTAAACAATCACATATCAGTGAGATTTAAATTACTAATGATGATGATGTTTTACAGGAAACAATGTGTTCTACAATAGTTTGCATGACTATGCATTAGAAATTTTTGGGTTGACCATTCGACTACGATGGAATTGACAAGATTCCAAACTGAAAAGCCTTCTTATCTCCAGACTGGTTGGCGAGTTTAGTGACTCGTTCAATAAGCCGGAAGTCCTAAAAAGGACCAACAATAATTTGAAACATGTTAGAGAGGCGTGTAGGAATAAATTAGTATAGGACCCTGTAGGCAACTTATAGGGATTGATAGAGGTATGCCTCTCAATACCCTCAAACCCAGGTGGCACGATCTTTTGGCAATAGTTAATCAGTTTATGACCTGCGAAGGTTGATATGGTTTGGTATTTCTATATCACCTTTAGTTATTGATGAATTTTATAGGCTACCCTTTGAATATGCCACATTATCTCTTACGTAGTCTTTACAAAATGTCCAAAAGATTCAAGCGTGAGAAGGCTGATAGCAGCGTTTTCCATCACTGCTTGATCAAACTCATTATCTTCCACCATTTAAGCCTTCATGGTGATTGTTGGCGAGCCTTCCTATCAAGGAATGGATTTTCCACTCCCGAGTCTATCCAAGTGGACAAGGTTGTGGTTACTGAAACTCTGGTTGGACCAACCATGCCGCTTCATATCCTCCTACCCCCTGTCAAACCCTTGGATTGCCCCAACCTTGACCTACCTGATACCATGGCCGACCCATGTACTAAGGCCGTCAAAAGGCCTGTGAGGAAGAAAGGAAAAGGTGATACTGCTGTCAACAGTAAGGGAAAGAAGAACGCACGATGGATATCCAGATGTGCTAGGAACAAGCCCAAGCAAAACGTTGACCAGAAGCCAATAGTGCTGAGCGAGGAATCGGACTCCGAAATTGAATGTTTCTTGATTGAGGAATACTCCTATTCGCATGGCCTATGCTCTATGGAACCCTACGACTATGTTTCCAACTTACCTCCGTGCCTCAAGAACGATCCTAAATTCATGGGAATTAAGATTCACAATGACACCCCTAGTAACTTGAAAGAACCCTCGCCTGTAATGCCAAGGCCCAATCAATCACCATGTACCCAATGTAATTCCTGTCTTGAATGTTATTACACTTGGCCAATGTCAAGGAGGAGACGTCTTAGTGACCTATCTTAGAGGAACGAGTTACAGTGTTGTCAAAGGAGAATGACAGGATACAAGTCAATGAAAAGAAACAAAAAACCACCGGTTCAATTGTCTTCAGAAATGTCGAATCAACAATGGCCTTTGTCAATTCAAAATTATCATGACTGAGTTTTTTTTCTTACATCCCAAGTATGTGTTTTTTTCACATCGATTTTGTATGATTTGCTTTCAACTAGCATAGCCGATTAGTTCTGTTGCTTGAATAGATTAAAATCAATTATGTTTTCTTCCAATTACCATAAATGATTTCCTTTTTCTATTTTGAATTAGCATGAAAGATTTCGTTTGGAATTAGCATAAACTATCTTTGTTTGCATCGATTCGTTTTCCTAAAATCAAATATAGCTATGATTTGGATTATGCAATTTTATTGTTCTCAGATTAGTATAAACGATTGATTGTTTTTAAGTTGGTTAGAATTAGGGTAGTCGATTGGGTTTGTTTTCGTTTAGTTCTGCTCGAATAGATTTAAGGAATGATTATGTTTTGTTTTGAATGAATATTTTCATTTTGGATTATGATTGCATTCGACCTGTACAGAAGATTCATTTCTAAAATTGGACACAACTATGTTTTGATTGATACGATTTTGCATTGTGTCGGCCCTGAATTACTTCGATTCATTTCTTTTGGTTTGATTCTGAAATGATTCTGTACGTCTGAATTAGCACAGTCGTTTGTATAATGCGATGGATTCAAAGTTAGATTTGATACAGTTCTGTTAGTTTGGATTTAAACGATTCTGTTGAGTGTTGGATTGACATATTATGTCTATATTGAATTCTTACCAAAGATTTGCTTGATATTCGTTTAGGGTCTGTTTCAATTGAAATAGATTCAAACAAGATTTCGTTTGCTCTCAATTAGCATAGAAGATTTAGTTATTTTTGGCATGAACGATTTCTTTTGTTTTCAATTAGTAATCAAATGTTTGTTTAATAGTTCGAATATATTTCTGTTAGTTTTGGATTGATTAAAAACGATTTTGTTTGCAAATTAGACCAGCTACAGAATCGTGAGATTATGTAGCTAGTCTTAAAATTTAGTTTTTTGTTAGTTTTACAAATAAAATATCATCTAAACTTGTGTATTCTTGTCTACTTTCAGGTACCTACAAATTTCATTGACAAATTGGACATGCTGTAGCAGTTTTGATATAGTTTTGTCTTAAGTTGTTGGTCATAGGAAGAAATAGAGACTTGGGAGATTATCCCCAGATTTTTTGTAAATTGTTTTTGATAATTCCCACAGGGATGTTTTACCCTGTAGTATTCAAATACTTGTTATTTTTTGTAATGAACCCATGATCACTGTTGGGAGAAAAAGACTATGGATTTATGATAATACAGACTTGAATGGAAGTCGATCTTTTGTAAGAACTTTAGCTTTCAATTCATCATACTTTCGTTCAGGTTTTGTGCATTTAATTTGTGATTAAGTCATTGACTACTTTAGATATCAGGACTTATTACAGGTTAATGCGTTGTGATTTAAATTCTATCCATGTCTTATGTATCTTAGTTTTATCACAACAATTACTCTGTTTGATTTGATGAATACAGATTTATCTTCTTCATTAAATGAACTGTTTTGTACAGATCTTCACATAGGGATTTATCTAAATGTGTTGATTTGTAAATCATAAGGTTGTTGTCAGTTTTATGTCTTGTTTGTTTTGTTGTTTATATTTTAAAGAGAACTGCTGCTTCTTGTTTATGAGAAGCCTGTGAAGAATCGGATGTGGGTTTCCTCCCATCGAACAACTGAATTGAATACTGTGCACAAGAGAAATAGGAAGCGTTATTTCAGGTTAGTTCTTTATTTCTTATTTAATAGTTAATAAATCTGTGAATTCTCATTAGTTTAGATAGATACATAGTTCAGATTTATAGTTAAGATTATCATTTTAATTGCTCAGTTTAGATAGTTTTCATTTTATTTATTTCTGATAAAATTATAAAAATAAAAAAACAATAGTTTTGCTGTCATAGGACAGTTTACTAATGATTTTTGCAGGTTTTCATTTAAAATCTGTAATCTGTAAATATTGTACATTTGTGATTAAGATTTAATTTTGTTGATAATTGAACATTTGATTTCATAGAATTATCACTGTATAGTATAGACAATAGACTGTATATATTTATTTCAGATTTGTTTATTAGTTTGGTTTAATTGTTGTGTTCATTTAGATTAGTTCCTTTAGTTAGTTCCTTTCATGTTCATTTACATAGTGCCTTCGCCCGTTTAAGGAAACCAAGTCGACCTTTGGACCAACCTTTAGATTTCTCTGATATCAGAGAACAACTTGGAGGCACTAACCTCACTTTGAACCCTACAGATCCAATGCTCACTCCTGCTGCAAGAGGGACTGGAATACCACCCTCACCACCTCCATCATCTCCTTCTTCTTCGGGAGAAGACTCTTCTGATGAAGGAAGTTCCCCTTCTCAGCCTTCCACACTGCCTACACTAATGGCCAACCAGAATAATCCTTCCAGACCTTGGCTCGACTAGGATGAAGTAGCCGTACCTGGGACTCAACATCCCTTGCCCAAACATCTGGAAAAGTGGCTTCCCAAGTTTGACCCTGACTCTAAACAAATCACTGAAGATCACATTAAAAATTTTATGTTAGCCATTAGACTCCGTAATGTCGAGCAAAAAGACATAGTCTGTAGGTTGTTCCCCTATACTTTCGAGGGCAATGCCTCTACCTGGTACTTTTCCCAACAACCCCATACCATCGTGTCTTGGGAGAAATTCAAGTCATACTTTCTGGAAAATTTTGGAGACGATAAGTCCCCAAAAGTTCTAGTTATGGAGATTTCTAACTTAAGAATGAACCCAAAAGAGAAAATTAAAGAATTTAATCAAATATTCTTAACACTAAAGAACTGAATCCCTACGGACTCGATGCCTACTGAAGATCTTATCATAGCATACTATACTAAAGCCTTGCATCAAAGTATAGCCATTTGGGTAAAATGATCTAAGAAAGCCACGTTGTTAGAAGCCTTCGAAGAGGCCAGCCAGATTGAAAAAGACATCCTCAATTTAAAAGACACTACTAGCAACGAAACATAGACGAGTTCATCTTCCAAAAAGAAGATCGAAATCCTCCCTAGACCTTCTCAAAATAAAACACAACCTGAAAGCTCGGATTTAGAAAAATTAACTAAAGTCGTTCAAAAACTGTCAAATCAAGTTATAGATTTGAAAAGGACGGATGAAGAAGCCTCTTTGAGCAAAGGGCATTACAAACGCCCGTTCAGGAATCCTTTTCCCACCAACAGATCTAACCCAAACACTGAGGGCTTAAATCTAGAAAGTCTGCAATACGCCCTTCAAACAATTCTAGAAGCCCATGATAATTTGATGCCTCCTGAGATTCCTGAGGAGGTAGTTGAACAAGAGACAGTTCAAGAAGAAGAATCTTCTCCAAACATTTTCGGACACTTCTCGGATAGCATTTTTCAAGCTAACTTCGAGACAATCCATCCCTACAATACTAGGAGTAAGACAACAAACAAACCTTCTTCCGAAAACACTACGACTTTGCCCCCAAAGAAATCTAAACTAGCTGAGACTAAACAGAGTCATGTAAACCCCAACTTAGATTATGATTTAGTTGAAGATCTTAAAAAGTTAAGGGATAACATTTCTGTTTATGAGTTATTAAAATTTTCATTTCTGCTACAAAAAATGTTACAGAACATCGCAGAGAATAGCAAAAATGGTAATTTGAACAAGGTTGTTCAGAACAAAGTTCCTCAAAATACTTCTACAAAGAGTAATCCTGATCATCATGATAAAGGAATCCTTCCTATAAATAATATAACAAATGTAGATAAATTAGCTTTAGAAACTGCGAGTAAAAAGCCACAAGCTTCCACACTTAGTACTTGCATAAATGTACCTCCATTTTTGTTAACTTTTGAAATCTTTAATAGAAACGTGCACAATTGTATGGTAGACTCAAGAGTGTCATCTAATGTGATGCCATGGTTTGTATGTCAGAAGATTAATGCAAAATTCGAACCATCCACTTTAAAAATCATCCAACTTGATTGAACTAGTGTTAAAGTCATAGGCGAGTTAAGGAATGTTCTTATAAGATTATCGTCTAACCCCAAGGTTCATCAAGTGATTGATATTATTGTTGTGGATATTCCAGAAGTGTATGGTCTATTTTTAAGCAGGGACTAGTCGGAGCAACTACACGGCTATTTAGCAACAGATTGGTCTCACCTGTGGCTTCCAAAGAACGACAAGCCGAACAAAATCAAGGTAAATCATGAAAGCTACCTTAAGTTCACGGTCACAGATTTGAATGATACCAACGAACCATTTACACCTTCTGCTGATTCACCCAAATACAAGGGATGGATACCTTTTTCGGCAATTTCATCGCCGAGACTTTAGCTATTACCAACCCAGAATAGTAGTCCGAGATTGTAGCATATGTGCAGCCAGTAGCTTCTACACAATGATCTCATGCACCCGATAAAAATCAAATTTGGTCTCTTTATTTTGATGGGTCAAAGTCCAAAGAAGGAGCTGGTGCAGGCAGCGTTATTATTGATCTCTCAGGTAACAAAACTTTGATTGCATGTAGGCTATAATTTGAATGTACTAATAACACAACAGAATATGAGGCTTTACTGCAAGGTCTCATAAAATCTTTAGACATGAACATTCAAAAATTGACTATCTTTGGCGATTCCGAAATCGTGGTTAGATAGGTAAGAGATTCTATCCACTGTCTGTCTTCGCATCTTAAAATCTACCAATCCGAGGTATGGAATTTAATGAATAATTTTTCTTTTTTCAATATAAATTTTATTCCTAGATTGAATAACTCTGAAGTTGATCTATTAGCTAACGTAGCTTCCAAAATCTTTCCTACAGAAGGCTTGTCCCCAGATGCATTCTCCATCAAACTGTTGTTTAGACCATCCATTCCCGACAACATCACGAATTGGAGAGTCTTTGACGACGATCAACAGATTATTAGCTTCTTGCATATGGAAGAAAATTTTCAAGGCGCGGTGATCGACGAATGCACTCACGACGACAATTTGCATGATTTCACGGTAATACCAGATCCGAGAACTCCTGAATCTTCATCGGACATGGTAAATTCGATCCCTAAGTCTGTAGTTAGATTAGAGAAATTTTACGATCTTCAAGATAAATTCAAAAAATCGGTCAGCTGTAAAACTAATAGTTCCTCTTTATCATATGAAAAAGTAAACTTAGGAACTAATGAAAATACGCAGTGCATTAATTTAGGGGTGGGGTATTCTGAACAAGAAAAATATGCATTTGTTAAATTTTTTAAATAATTTAAAGATGTTTTTGCATGGACGTATGATGACCTTAAAACTTTCGACCCCAACATCATACAACACGTCATTCCTATGAAACCCCAAACCTTTCCCTTTCAACAAAAATTAAGAAAAATGCACCCTAAGATTGAACCAACCGTCAAAAAAGAATTAAATAAACTCCTAAATGCTAAGATAATTTTCCTAGTTAGGCACACTCAATGGGTTTCTAACCTTGTCCCTGTCCAGAAGAAAAGTGGGGAAATTCGAGTATGCATCGATTTCCGAAACCTTAATAGAGCGTCTGATAAAGCCAACTATCCTGTCCCACCCATGGAACAGATCCTTCAACATGTATCTGGTTCTGAGAGACTATCCTTATTGGATGGTTTTTCAGGGTACAACCAAGTCCTGATGTCTCCTCTAGACCAACTTAAAACTACCTTTCGCACTCCATGGGGCACTTATGCTTATCGAAAAATTCCCTTTGGATTGATTAATGCCGGTGCCACTTTCCAGAGAGAAATGGACATCGCTTTCTGAAGCTTAATCAATCAATCCGTCGTAGTTTACTTAGATGATCTTACTATATTTTCAAAAAACAAAACCGATCATCTAGCTCATTTAAGAGTTGTTCTACAACGATGTCGTAAATACGACATTTCCTTAAATCCTAAAAAATCTATCTTCGCAGTAGAACAAGGTAAACTCTTAGGATTCATTGTGTCAAGCAAAGGGATGATTATCGACCCTAAAAGGACTCAAGTCATCTCGAAACTTCCCACTCCTATATCTAAAAGGTCTATGCAGTCTTTCTTAGGCCAGATAAACTTCGTCAGGAGATTCGTCCCCAGTTTCTTCAAAATGGTCAGAACTTTACAAAACCTAATTAACAAAGACACACAATATCATTAGGGACCCTTAGAAAATCAAGCTTTCAATTCGATAAAAAATTCCATAATAGATGCTCCTTCTCTCATGAGCCCTGACTTTTCGCAAGACTTCATGCTCTACACTTTTTCTTTTGACCGTTCCTATGTTGCTGTCCTAACTCAAAAGAACCCTGAAAACAATGAAGTACCCATTGCCTTTATGAGATCTTCTTTCAAAGGTGTGGAACTTAATTAACCAGCGGTAGATTAGCAAGCCTACGTTGTTTTCAAAGTAGTCAAACACTTCCAATCTTATCTTTTGAAATCCAGGACCAAAGTTATCGTCCCTTACCCAGCCGTCAGGAATCTATTAGTGCAGAAAGAGTTAGGCAAAAAGAGGGCGAACTGGGTTACCTCCCTACAGGAGTATGACATAGAAATTACCCCAGCTCAAATAGTGAGAGGCCAAGGGTTATGCAAGTTAGTTGCTGACTCAACAACAGGACGACAAAAAGAAAACGATATGTCAAACCCAGGACAACACAATCAAAATGCAATCTGCTGTACACAAAACTATGTTAGTCCATGGTATGACAATATTAAATTATGTCTTGAACATGGTTTAGCCCCCCATCACCTGGATCCCACTAAAAGAAGAGCGTTAAGATTAAAATCTGCCTCTTTTCAGTTGATTAATGGTATTCTGTTTCGTCAAAATTTTGATGGAGTACTAATGCGCTGTCTTGAGAAAGACGAAGCAGAAAAAGTCTCACTAGAGTTGCATGCAGGAGAATTTGGTGGGAATTTTGGTGGTGACACCACCGCCCATAAAGTTTTGAGAGCCGGTTATTACTAGCCCACACTTTTCAGAGATGCCCATGCCTTGTGCCGTAAGTGTATTATTTGTCAAAAAGCATCAGGGCGCATACAGAAACCAACCTTTCCTTTGCAGCCCGTTTCGGTAGACTCCCCTTTTCAACAGTGGGGCCTTGATATTATAGGTCCAATAAATCCGCCATCCTCACAGCAACATAAGTTTATCATAACAGCCACAGATTATTTCACCAGGTGGTCTGAAGTTGCCACATTAAGAACTGTGAATACTAGTCAGGTAATTGCCTTTTTAAATTCAAATATTATCACTCGTTTCGGTATCCCTGACTGTTTAGTATTCGATAATGCTTCTTATTTTTTGTCTCTTGAGATGAGCGAATTCGCTCTAGAAAAAGGAATTAAATTGAAGTATTATGCCAGCTATTACCCCCAGGGCAATGGATTGGCAGAATCAACAAATAAGAACCTGATTAAAATCATCAAGAGAACGGTATCTGAGAATCACAAAAACTGGCACAATGCACTGTTAAACGCAATATGGGCTTATAGGGTAACACCAAAAAATGTTGTAGGTAACTCTCCCTTTTTTCTTGTATATGGAAGAGAAGCAATTCTGCCACCACAAATTCTTCTTCCCTCACTACAGCTATCACAGAAAATACAAGAAGACTGTCCCCCTTTGGAAAACCGAATTAACGCCTTAATGAAGCTGGAAGAGGTAAGATCCCAAGCTAAACGTAAGTTAGATCAGCATCAACTAGTGGTTAAAAGCTGGTTTGATGCCAACTATGCCTCTGATAGGAACTTTGAAGTAGGTGACCTTGTCTTGAAATGGGACAAACCGCATGAGGGAAAGGGAGAGCACACGGAATTTCAGAACTTATGGCTTGGACCGTTTTTAATTGCTGATAAATTGGGTCCCAGCTCTTTCCGATTACAGAGTTTAGAGGGACAACCATACACCTATCCAGTGAATGGCCAAGATCTGAAAATATTTTTCGCTTGATGACAACCCTTTGTATACTATGTACATATTTTTCTTTTGTTTTTTTTTCTTTTTCTATTTTGGTTTTGATTTTTCCTTTACATTTTTTTTGGAAATACACATACCTGAATTTTGGAACTGTTCAGACAAGGAAAACAAAAAATTCTTTCACTAAAATGACCACTAATAAATTTTATAAACATCAATTATATACTTCTGAAATTTACATCTGTTTTGGCAAAGACTGTTGTTTGAAAGAAGTTAACTGATTTCGATCTATGAGTAAAGCCTGTCACGATCATCCATTATCTTTCTACATTGTCCCTGTTCCTTAAGGGAACGACTCAGAAGATGTCTCCCTGCTTTAGAAGGTTGGCTTCGTAAACAAACCATCTCTGGATATTAATGAAGGACAGTTCTAAAAAACAAAAAAAAATAAAAATCTGTTGAGTTTTGTAAAAAAAATAAAATAAAAAATGTGTTAAAATATCATAATTTTCAGCGTCACCCTGCTCGATTATATATCTTTAAAAAACAAAATAAATCATTAAAAGAGCTGTGGGAAGTGCTTGTAAACTCGCCGGGATGATGAACAAGTCTGCTGGTAGTGGGTAAATGCATGCATGACGCCAAGACAACTTCATCAGGGTATTGAACAGGCCCGCTGGCAGCGAATCAATGTTGGGTATATGAAAATGTGCAAATATGAAACCTCTTAACCTTAAAATTTCCTTTATTTTGATCTAGAACTTCTTGGCAGGATACAGATATCAGAGTGGGTTAAATGGAAACCCTGTCGAGGCTATGAACAGATGCTGGAAGTAGTGGCTCTGTCAACAGTATTGGAGATTTTATGTTTAATATCGTGGTTCACTTATCTTAAGACTGTTATCAGTTTTCATCCTTTAAGCACTGCTGAAATATTTGATTAATAATGATGTTTAGACAATTTTTTTGGTTGTTTTTGAGTCTCAATTATTCTTGTTATCATAATCTAAATTTGTTCTTTTGGCAGAGATAACTGCTTCTACCAGTGTGTCTCCATTGTTGGCAGTTGTTTCACATTTTTATCCTATCCCTATAAGATGCCTACATAAGTGTTTTGGAACCCTTGATTTTAATCACAATCTTTTGCTCATTCGTACACCTGCCTTTGTTCTCGTTTTCACGACTGCAAGCGTGAAAAATTTGATTTCGAAGTCACGACAATAGCATTAAAATAGTCACTGGATTATTATGGTTACTCTTGTCTATGTGTTCATTACATTTCCAATTCAATTATAGTCACACAGTTGGCAAGACACCAAAATCTTTACTCATTTGGCATTCTTTTGTTGTTAATATGATTTCATTCTTATAAGATTGTGATGAGGTTATAATGAGTGTCATTGAGTCCTTAAAACATTGGTGGTTTGAGGTTTTATAGTCTTTCATCGATTTCCTTGGTGCATTGGTTTCATGAAAACACATTGACATTATGGTTAGACCCTTGATGCAATCATACCATACAACACATACTTGTTATGATCGAACCCTTGGTGCTTATTTCGAAACATTGTTTTGATTTTAAAACCATGCAAATACTATTTCTTGTGTAAACACACGAGTCAACTCATCATAGTTTTCAATGGTTGTTTTATTGACATTGCAATAGTGATTTGAATCACCATATGCACCATCGGTTGTACAATTGGATATGACTTTTGTGCATGGGTTGATTTCATTCCACCACCCCCCCACACTTTTGCATTAATGCCTGCCTCCTATCTCAGGTTAATTCTGTTGGTTTTGGGGAAGTCTGTGAGCTATTCGATCCTGTGTTTACCCTTTCCAAATCCTTTCCTGTTCACCCAACTCACTGTGTGCTCCCGTCTATGGCACCTGTGGTGCGCATAGAGCCAAGTGGTAGCCAAACACTCCTATTGTTTGACAATGCTCGTAAGGATTTGGAAAATAGTGGCTGGCTGGTGTTTATTCAAAGATTTGAGGGTTTCAACCTTTCAATTTCCCAACAGTTCACCCTCACCTTCGACAGATGCAGGGCTAAGGTCGGAGACATACAACTCGAGCTAAATGAGGAATTCCTAAGCTCAGCTACAGGACTACCAGCTATAGGGAAAGGTGGTTTAAAAATTCCAAAGTAGACGAGGTGTCGTGGCCGCTTCTATTCACATCAAGGAAGATTGTTAGTTGTGATAGAGGTATGCCTCTCAATACCCTCAAACCCAGGTGGCACGATATTTTGGCAATTGTTAAGCAATTTTTTACCTGTGAAGGTCAATATGGTTTGGTATTTCTGTATCATCTTTGGTTATTGATGAATTTTATAGGCTACCCTTTGAATATGCCACATTATCTCTTACGTAGTCTTTACAAAATGTCCAAAAGATTCAAGCGTGAGAAGGATGATAGTAGCCTTTTCCATCACTGCTTGATCAAACTCATTATCGTCCACCATTTAAGCCTTCGTGGTGACTGTTGGCAAGCCTTCCTATCAAGGAATGACTTTGCCACTCCCGATTCTGTCCAAGTGGACAAGGTTTTGGTTACTGAAACTTTGGTTGGACTAGCCATGACGCTTCATATCCTCCTACCCCCTGTCAAACCCTCGGATTGCCCCAACCTTGACCTACCTGATACCATGGCTGACCCGTGTTCTAAGTCCGTCAAAAGGCCTGTGAGGAAGAAAGAAAACGGTGATATTGTTGTCAACAGTAAGGGAAAGAAGAACACACGATGGATATCCATATGTGCTAGGAACAAACCCAAGCAAAACGTTGACCAGAAGCCAATAGTGTTGAGCGAGGACTCGGACTCCGAAATTGAACGTTTCTTGACTGAGGAATACCCGTATTCGCATGGCCTATGCTCTATGGAACCCTACGACTATGTTTCCAACTTACCTCCGTGCCTCAAGAATGATCCTAAATTCCTAGGAATTAAGCTTCACAGCGACACCCCTGGTAACTTGAAAGAACCCTTGCCTATAATGCCAAGGCCCAATCAATCACCATGTACCCAATGTAATTCCTGGATTGAACGCTATTACACCGACGTTCCTCTGTTGCAATCAAAGATTAAATCTTTAGAGGAACTAGTTACAATGCTGTCAAAGGAGAATGACATGCTACAAGTCAACAAAAAGAAACAAAAAACCACCGGTTCAATTGTCTTCAGAAATGTCGAAGCAACAACAGCCTTTTTCAATTCAAAATTATCATGACTGAGTCATTTTTCTTACAGCCCAGGTATGTTTTTTTTTCACATCGATTTTGTATGATTTGGTTTCAACTAGCATAGTCGATTAGTTTTGTTGCTTGAATAGATTAAAATCAATTATGTTTGCTTCCAATTACCATAAATGATTTCGTTTTTCTATTTTGAATTAGCATGAAAGATTTCGTTTGGAATTAGCATAAACTATCTTTGTTTGCATCGATTCGTTTTTATAAAATCAAATATAGCTATGATTTGGATTATGTGATTTTATTGTTCTCAGATTAGTATAAACGATTGATTGTTTTTAAGTTGGTTGGAATTAGGGTATTCGATTGGGTTTGTTTTCGTTTAGTTCTATTCGAATAGATTTAAGGAACGATTTTGTTTTGTTTTGAATGAATATTTTCGTTTTGGATTATGATTGCATTCGACCTGTACAGAAGATTCATTTGCTAAAATCGGACACAACTATGTTTTGATTGATACGATTTTGCATTGTGTCGGCCCTGAATTACTTCGATTCATTTCTTTTGGTTTGATTCCAAAATGATTTTGTACGTCTGAATTAGCACAGTCGTTTGTATAATACGATGGATTCAAAGTTAGATTTGATACGGTTCTGTTAGTTTGGATTTAAATGATTATGTTGAGTGTTGGATTGACATATTATGTTTATATTGAATTCTTACCAGAGATTTGCTTGATATTCGTTTAGGGTTTGTTTCAATTGAAATAGATTCAAACAAGATTTCGTTTGCTCTCAATTAGCATAGAATATTTGGTTATTTAATTCTGTTGATAATTGAACATTTGATTTCATAGAATTATCACTGTATAGTATAGACAATAGACTGTATATATTTATTTCAGATTTGTTTATTAGTTTTATTTAATTGTTGTGTTCATTTAGATTAGTTCTTTTAGTTAGTTCCTTTCGTTTTCCTAGGACTTAGATCGGCCAACGGAGCCACTAAACCCATTAGGGTGGATCATCTGAAACGGATTGGGTTATTTAGACAACCCCGGACCAGATCCACTCTTCCAGTTGGCGAGCGTTCATTTTCTCCCGTCAACAGACCCCAAGTGTGAATGCCCTTTGGTTGTCCTCGAGAGGGAGTCGAAATAAATTATTCTCGATGTAAGAGAATTAGCGATGAAAGCACAAGGGAAGAAACCACCTAGCCCTGGAAGGTCAGAGGTGTTTTCAATTTACTATGATGGTATTTTGTTTACTTTACGAGGAAAACAATCAATATCTAACATATTTCAAAATATTGCATAGACTCCAATACACTTCCAAGGCAACAAAGGCAAGACAAGACAAACACAACCAACATAAACTGGGCCAAGGTGGTCACGGGAGATTGAAGGCACGGGTTGTAAGTGCCTAAACATTTTACTTTCTTTTTATCATCGTCACTAAATATGTAATTCATTGCAGCTAGTGACTAACGATTTTGATATTGCTCAATGTAGGGGGATTTGTTCAATGACCAAGCCACAAAATAAGATGTAAAGGTCAGGTTCACGTAGGGTTTTGATGGCATGGTGGTACGACGAAGAAGCTTTGGGAAATCGCCATGTGTCTCTCTAGAGGACATGGTAAATAAAATGAAATTAAAAACTTGTTGATTAGTTTTTACTCATTGATTACTTGTAATGTAAAATATATTTTTTATTAATTTAAAATGTAAAATAATGTGTGTCTTTTCCACATTCGTAGGAGAGTAACAATGCTACCAATGCTCATGATGTACCTGCTGAACCACATACCGACCCCCATATTGATTCAAGCGTTGTTTCCGAAGGACCATTACATAGTGGTATGCACACATTTTTAATGTTTTTCCATTTTTCAATGAGTATTAATATTTAGGGTATATAATGTACTAAATACTTATATTGTTTCATATGGTAGAGCGTATAGATGCCAATCAAGAGCGGATATCAACAAGCACAGAAACAACAATGCGGCCACCAACTAATGTTTCTACTACACCGGCTAATCCAGGTATAAAACATTGTAATTAAATCTGTATTAATTAAATTTCCCTAGGAACAGTGAATAAAAATATCACTTGAATTTTTTTTGTTGTTGCAGTAGTGGATGCCCATGCACATCCTCAACCTCCACGCTGAAATACTAGAAGTTCATCATGGCGTGAGGTGTTGAGTATTGATGATGCAACACTTAAAGAAGGCCCAATAATTATGGGGGATCAGTTAAATGATGATGATGATGACTCAATTTGTGCTTTCATGGATACCAGGAAGAAGAAGAAGAAGAAAAACAAATGATTAGACATTTTATTATTATTATAAATCCAATATATTTCTGGTCCAATGTAATGTATTTTGTTTTCCTAAATGTCATGAATGTTATTTTATTTCATGTTTTTTGTTTTAGCACATGGCGATGAATGTTTTATGCTTACATTTAATGTTATTGTCATTTCTAATTATAGTTGTAAAATCTAGATAGATTGGGTATGGGGAAATGAGAGTGATGTGAGAGGGGGGGGAGGGGCCAAAAGAGCTTCCACCTTCACGTGGTTGGTCCTGTTCAGTAGAGAATAATTTATTCTCGAAACAAAGAGAAGCTCATTCAGGTATTCATCTTTAGTCATTAATTTGTAGAGGTTGTTACATCTTTAATTACTATTTTGAAATATAATTAAGTCATGTGATGAATCACAAGATGGAGAGGAGCAACATTGGAGGCACCCCATCACTCAAAGGTATGGATCTTGTTAAGTATTGGTTTAAGGTGATATAATTACATATATGTTAGTCAATCTTAATATTAAATAATAATAATATAGGAAATGTGTTAAGAAAGT
>ML780732.1:214273-226748 GCA_009831015.1 Picea engelmannii
TTTATATATTTACATATATATTATTATCATTCCCAACCCAACATCCCTAAAAAAAAATAGATGTACTCAATCTATTGTGAACAATCATTCCCCATTTTCCAATTTCAAAAACACCCACAACATACTTACTCACTAGTTTCCATATACATGAGTTACAAATCCATTTATCTTCTTAATAATTTTAAACAAGCTGCAATGCATAACATCAATTGACACCTATCATATAAAAAAGAATTATAATAACAATCCATAAAAAAAATTATAAAATGCAATTCCACTTTTATATCATATTCTACTATATAGATATATAGATATGTAAATATAAACTAGCATGTTTGTTACTGTATCAACATACTAAACAATTCCTCTTACATTAAAGCAACATATACTTAAAGTACAACCAACAACTCATATCTTCACATTTCACATTAAAAAAATGACAAAGTGTTCAACATACTTTGGTTTATTGGCATATTCTAGTAGCATACTTTGGTGTATGCTTCATAAAAAGACCTATTCATTCACAATTAAATATTCTTGTAGTGGACTTCGGTGCATATCCATGTATGTATGCTTCCCAACAAGGAGTGTTTCACTTTTATCCCCTTAACTCGCCTTCTAACATTACCTTAAAGAAGAATTGTGACCCCAAGATGAATGCTTAGCTAAAGGCATGTTTATGTCCCTGATTTTACAAAGGTGCTAGAAAATTCTATCATCAATCCATGCACTTTCCTATCAACATTTTATTATTAATCTTTACACTTTCCTATCTACATCTTCATTTTCTTATTTGAAGGGACTAGATCTGAAATTAACAATGTTATTTGTTTGTATGCCTTTGTATTAATGTTTACACTTTCCTATTTACATGTTCTTTTTATCAATTTTCTTGTTTGAAGGGATTTGATCTGAAATTAACAATGTTCTTTGTTTGTATGCCTTTCTCGAAAATTGACGAATGTACCATAAATTTAGTTCATATGATTTCTAAGATCAATGGTCACCAATTCATTTGTAACAACTAAGAAGAGTCTCTTTATCGTGTCCCTTTCTCTATTACTCACCTTTAGAAATATTTCTAGCATCTCCTCTATCATAAAAAATATGGTTTCATTTCCATTAGGAGACATGAGCTTCTTGAAGCCCTCTACAATTGACATAGAGTCTTCTGGTTCATCGTTTTATCTAGACAGGTTTCCCTCCCACAAGATATATATCATTAATTCATTTTATCCCTTTCTCCATCCCTTTATCATGTTCTTATACAATCCTCAATCCAAATTTCCCATAGCCCTTCCTCTCCATCCCTTTATCATGTTCCTATACAATCCTCAATCCAAATTTCCCATAGCCCTACCCCATGTCATATATTTTCTTTTGGAGACATCAAGAGATTTGTTCACATGATTAATAACAATAGAGTTACATATGAGGAAGACCTACACATTGAGTTCCTCAAATATGGTATTCATTCTATCAACTTACATATTGTCAATTTGTTTGATTTATTGCGTTTTTTGATCAAGTTCTCCTTTCACATGGTTACCATATCATCCACCCCATTTTGAAATCAAGGTTTAGTTAAGATCTTACAATTACATGACCATCATAATTGGACACACTTAAATACCTGTTATCAAATTTAGTTAAGATCCCATGTGAATGGCATAATTTAAAAAAAAAAAAAAACCCAACATTGGTCGCTTTAGCAACTAACATGTTCATCACTAGTATTTCCAATTGGTTGCAAACACCAACATGTTAGTCACTAGAGAGACCAACATGTTAGTCGCTAGAGCGACCAATGTGTTAGTCACTTGTATTGTCATTTGGTCGCAAACTAGGTCACTTGGTCGTTCTAGCGACTAACTGATCCTCCTTCGTTTGACCTTTTTAACTGATGGTTTGGTCACTCTAGTGATTAATATTCATTGTTCTACCAAGTGATAGTGGTTTATTGAATAAGTTTTCCAGGGTTGTCTTGGTCACTCTTGCGACTAATATTAGTTGTTCGACCGACTAACATTCGTCGCTAGCCAAACTTTTCCCTATTGTGAATAGGCTTCTTTTCCTGGTCGCTAGACTGACGGAGATCCATGTGTGTTCGCTAGATCGACGAATGAATTCTGAAGAAAAAAAAATCATCTTGGTCACAAAAATGACTCTATGCCGACGAAAATTCGTCTCTACTTTGTGGCAAAAATGTTCAAATTTAATAGTGACACCATTTCTCCTTGAACCATATTACATATTTCCTTTTCAAATATTGTTTTTACCCCTGCATCGGCCATTTTGATTACAAAAATTAAATTTTTGGCCAATCCTGGGATGTGCAGAACACCAAGTAGTGTTCTAATCCTTCCATCTATGAACCTAAACTTGACTTTTCCTCATCCTACGATTTTGGTTGTCGAATCATCACCTAAGAAAACATTACCTCCATCATTCCTTTAATATTCATAGAACCACTCCATGTGGGGAGTCATATGAAAGGATGCACCTAAGTCAACCAACCATGCCTCATGATCTGTATTTGTGCTTGAAGAAGCCAAGTACACATCCCCTCCTTCCTTGGACATCTTTCTTCTGTAGAAGGAGATTCTTCATATCCCTTCTTTTTCTTAACTTTGGATCTACACTGCTTCTTATAGTGCCCTTCTTTTCCACATCTCCAACATACCTTTACAAACTTTCTGGGAGATTTAGATCTACCCTTAGAATTAGATCTTCCACTTGAGAACTTAGATCTATTTCTTTCCTGGGAACGTCCTCTTGCAAATAATGTGTTTATGCTCTGCCCTTCCATATTTTTCCATCTCATCTCCCCTGACAACAAGGATGAGACCACTTCATCAAACTTCAAGGTAGTTGTATTACTACCTATGGTCACAACCAGACTATCCCATGAGTCTGGTAAAGAACACGGTAAACAAATACAATTATCTTCATCTGAAATTTTAATATCAACAGATACTAACTAACTTACCACAATATTGAAGGTGTTCAAATGCTCTGCCACCGAGTCTCCATCTCTCATCCTCTGTTTATACATATTCTTCCTCAACAACAGTTTATTTACTAGGGACTTAGACTAATACAAATTCCCCAACTTATCCCATAAATCCTTGGTTGTAGCTTCCTCTGACACAGTCAGTAATACTGAATCTAAGAGACATAGTCAGATTGTGCTCTTCGCCTTCCGATCCAAATTTTTCTAGTCATTTGTTGATGTTCCTGTAGGTGCAGCACCTGGATCTACCGCGATCCATTGATCTATGTCCACCAACAAATCTTCCATCTTGAGCTTCCACAACTCAAAAAAATTCGCATTAAAATTCTTGATCTCCATTTTTGAATTGCTTGCGCTTTCTTTTCACTTGAAAAATCAATACCACAGATCTTCCACTGTAACAAGGCTTATCACGGTCTCAAGCCAAACCCATGACCACAAAGGCATCCCTCTGAAGCCAACAAAGCTCTGATACCAAATGTGTATTTTAACCTTGTATAATATTTACTGCAAACCGTTTTTCAGTAAAAGAACATAAAAGATACAATGGAAGAAAAACCATTACACATATATTTTTCGCCTGGAAACTTAAACCAGGAAAATCAACATATTCTATATTTATTCATAGTGATACATTGTTTACAATACAATATACATATAGGAGCCAACAAAAGAAAAAACCCTAACCCAATGACCTGGATTAGTCAACAACCCTAATTCTTTAATCAAAAATAGAAAACCATCGAAAA
This sequence comes from Picea engelmannii, assembly GCA_009831015.1. NCBI lineage: Eukaryota > Viridiplantae > Streptophyta > Pinopsida > Pinales > Pinaceae > Picea > Picea engelmannii. The sequence continues at coordinate 218,036 of ML780732.1, forward strand.
AAACCATGTTCCTAAAAACCGCCCAAAAATGGACACAAAAATCAAGGAAACACAAAAAACGAGGAAAAAATGTGACACATTTCATGAGGAAAAGATTTTTTCTCGGGGGGGGTATAGCAGAAAATACAACTCGTGCAAAGAATATAACACATACCCAATAACTCTCTGATGGAAAATGAGGAAATCAAGCAACATATCCAAGAGCTTCTTCAAAAGGGGCACATACGAACCATCTCCCCAAGCGACATATCCAAGAGCTTGATCAAAAGATGGGACTTGGAAACTCTGCATTGATTACAGGGCCCTAAAGAAAATCATAGTCAGGAACCGGTACCCAATTCCCTAAATTGATGACCTTCTTGACCAACTCAATGGAGCCAAGTTTTTCATCAATATTGACCTGAATTTTGGCTGCCACGATGTCCCAATAGAACAAAATGATGTATGGAAGACTTCTTTCAAGTCCAAAGAGGGTCTTTTCGAATGGCTAGTCTTGCCCTTTTCTTTGAAAAATGCTCCAGCAACTTTCATGAGATTGATGGATGATATATTGCAGCCCTACCCCAATTCTTTTGTGGTGGTAGATTTGAATGACATCCTCATCTTCAAGAATAATTGGGCAAAACACTTGCATCATATTCAACAGGTCCTTCACACTCTGCGACAACACAAACTATATGATAACTTGGAAAAATACTCCTTCAAAATGACCAAGGTCCAATACCTAGGATACATTGTTGATGAGAATGGTGTGCATGTGGATCCAGCCAAGATCCAATTCATTTGTGACTGGCCATCCCCGACCACACTAAATGAGAGTTAAATTTTCTTAGGACTTGCTAAATTCTATCACAGGTTCGTGCTGGGATTCTCCCATATTGCATGGGCCCTCAACCAAGTAACCAAGGGTGGTGGCAAGGAAACGTTCATGTGGGGGTGTTCGACAACACATGTATTCCAACAAAGGATGAACACCTTCAGTAACCACTCACATAACCATATCAAATATCAACACACCGATGTTTTCATGTGGTAAAACCCCTACAGGGAAACATCCATGGCCCCAACCAACGTGACCACTTGGAACAGTTTATTAATGCAAAATAAAAAGATTACAGAGAGATTTTACAAGAGAGTTTATCACAATTGATCATCGGCAAATGAACCTCCATGCTCTCTAAATAGAGACCATGGACCAATCGAGTGTTAAGCCACGTATCAATGGACGTTAATATCAATGAGAGTATGAACTATCAGATCACTCTATATTGGGAACATATTGTGACCGTCATATTTCCTAACTATAAATGCATACTAAAGAAACACACTAAGAAACACACTTTTACTATCAACACATTAGACCAAGTAGATCTTAACTAACTCCTAAGTGTCTAAATATCCTAACATCCCCCCTTAAGAACAACTTGGGATGTGATTGAAGGATTTACAATGTTGAGATAATAGGAGAAGGAAGGAGGCATTAGAGCCTATCCCCCCTTAATGACAACTTCCTGAACTCCTAATATAGATCAAAGTTTGGAAAAATTCACTTTTGTAAGAGACTTTTTGAAAATGTCTGCAACTTGATCTTTTGTAGGCAAAAAGAGCACTTCAATAACTTGATCATGAATGGGATTTCTGATGAAGTGCATGTGTATCTCAATGTGCTTGTTGCGCTTATGTTGAACTAGATCTTTGGAGAGCTTGATGGCACTCTAATTGTAGCACCAAAGGTTGGTTGGATGCTGGTGCTGGAATCCAAACTCTGAAAGGATCTGTCGAAGCCACAAGGCTTCCTGACTTTCATTTACCACTGCTCGGTACTTTGCTTCTGCTGAAGAAAGTGAAATATCATGTTGTTTCTTACAGGCCCAAGAGACAGGTCCCTAACCAAGGATGAAAACATAACCTACAGTAGAATTTTGATCATCAGGGTCACCGACCCAATCTAAATTAGTGAAAGAAACCAAAAAAGGAGCCCCCCCTGAACTGTAATGTATATTGAACTGAACTGTACCACATACATAGCAAAGTATCCTTTTAGCTTCTTTCCAATGGATTTCATGGGGTGTTTTCATATACCGAGAAACAAGACCAACAACAAGGGAAAGATCAGGACGAGTATGAGTCAAGTATAAGAGGCCAACTAACTAACGGTACAAGGTGGCATCAAATTCAAGAGAAGTACAAGTGGACGTAAGCTTGACTCCAGACTAGAAGGGAGAAGGGGTTGGTTTACAATCATCCATGTGAAAGCGACGAAGAAGGTCACAAGCATACTTAGACTGGGAAAGAAAAATTCCTTCATTGGTTTGCAAAACTTGGAGGCCAAGGAAATAGTGCAAAAATCCTAAGTCTGTCATTTCAAATTTCTTCTTAAGGCTGGTTTTCACATGGTTTAAAAGTTTTGAGTCACTACCAATAAGGATAAGGTCATCAACATAAAGGACAAGGATTATGGGATGGATTCCTACTTTCTTGGTATAGACATTAGGATGAGAATGGAATATAGAGAATCCGGTGTCAATAAGAAAGTTGTCCATTTTGGCATACCAAACTCATGGATCTTGCTTAAGACAATAAAGAGATTTCTTCAGGTGAAAAAGAAAGCTAGAGTCATTCTGGACATAACCAGAAGGTTGTTCCATGTAGATTTATTCTTGCAAATCTCCATGCAAGATGGCGGATTTAACATCCATTTGATGGACCTCCCATTTATGTGAGGCATCAAGGGTAATAACAAGGCGGATGGAATTCATTTTGGCTACAAGGTCAAAGGTTTCATTATAGCCAATTCCTTCAACTTGGGAAAATCCTTTGGAAACTAACCGAGCCTTGTGTCTTTCAACACTTCCATCTGATGCATACTTAGTTTTGTAGACCCATTTACATATGACAAGTTTTCTTCCTTTTGGAAGAGGTACAAGATCCCAAGTATCGTTTTCCATTAAAGAACGATACTCTTCATTCATTGTTGTATCCCAATCTGGATGACCTGAAGCTTATGTAAATGTCTCTGGATCATGAGTCTCTGAAACTTGAGCCAAAAGAGAAGAGTCTCACTAGAACTATGAACGTGTTCGACATTGATCTGAGGGATCATCGACAAGACCACCAGCCGCTTCTTGTGTTGAACAGACCCATCTAGGAAGCAGTGGAACTGGTGCTAGTTCAGGTTCAAAGGACTCATCTAGAGGAAGGTGAGCAGGAAGAGGTGGATTTTCATCCTCACTGTCATCATCTAAAGAAGAAAACATAATAGGAACATAAGAAGGAACAAACGTCAAAGATGGCTCGCAGACCGAAGAAGGCACAATCGTCGAATTAGGCTCGTAGGACAAGAGATTTTCATCAAATTTAACATCTCTTCTAATAATAATTTCATTACAATGTGGTTGAAGAAGTCTATAACCTTTGACATATTCAGAATAACCAACAATTATACACTTCTGAATTTTAGGCTGCAATGCTTTCCTTTTCTCATGAGGAATGTGATCCCATGCTATATTGCTAAATACACGGAAGTGAATTACATCTGGTTTAATTTTAGTCCAAGCTTCTTCCGGTGTAATATTTTTAAGAGCCTTTGTGGGAGTGCGATTGACTATGTAATTTGCCCAGTTGATTGCTTCCACCCAATACTTTAGAATTAATCCCTTAGATTGGATCATAGAATTAGCCATTTATTTTAATGTGCATTTCTTTCTCTCAACAACACCATTTTGTTGTGGTGTATATGGAATAATGTATTGCATTTGGATGCCCTGTGTAGTGTAGTAACTTGAAAAATTATTGTTCCCATATTCGCCTCCATTATTTGTTCTTAACTTTTGAATTTGATATCTAAATTGCTTTTCTACAAGGGCCTTGTAGGCCAAAAAATTGTCAAAAAATTCGCTCTTAAGTTTTAAGAAGTAAAACCAAGTACGTCTAGAAAAATCATCAATGAAAGTTAAGAAATATTTGCACCCAAAAAAAGAAGGAGAAGAAAGTGGACCACACAGATCACTATGAACAAGTTGCAAAAGGCCTGAGGCTTGGAAAGAGGCACGTTTATCAAAATAGTCCCGATGATGTTTTCTGAGAACACAATTGACACAAACACCATCTCTGCATGAAACAGGAGGAAGACTAGTCACCATCTATTGATTACATAGTTGCTGCAATGAGCGATAGTTTAGATGACCAAACCGCTCATGCCAAAGTTTTCTCAAGTCGTCGCTATGAGCAACAAACACTGATGAAAAAGATGATGACCCAAAGTTGTCAAACTTGTACAACCTGGTAATATCATCAGCAATTCCAGTTGCAAGAACATGCTTAGGATCTTTTAGATCCTTCATTACAACTTGGTGAGGTGAAAACTCTATGGTTTTACCTTCACCTGAATGAGTGATTTGATATATTGATAGAAGGTTACAAGAAAGACTTGGAACACATAATACATCATTGAAATGACCATTATCTACTTGAACTGTTCCAGATCCTACAACACTAAGAGATCTATCATCACCAACAAATATTTTCTTGGTGTTACATTCATTTAGAAAATAAAATATGTCTTTATCCTTAGCCATATGATAAGATGCTCCTGAATCAATAATCCACTCATCAGAAGAAGAAGTAGAAGTTGTATTGAAGGAGAAACCAGAAGCAGAAAGTGCATGTCCATGAGAAGAAGAAGAATAAGTAGAATCAATACTGATGTTGTGCTTATTCATCACTGCTTGTAAAGCGACCATATTCTTTTATCACAAAAGTTGCAATATATGTTAGTCTTCTTATTTTTATATTTTTCTCCTTTTTCACCATTAGGAGTTGAAGCTATCTGAGAGGGTTTGGGACCCTTATGTTTCTTGTTTTTGTAGCGAGGATGTTCCTTCTTGGGATACTCGGGCTTATTTTTCTTCTGGGCAACTAAGGATTTGTTGGAGGTACCTGCAATGATGATCAATCCAAGTTGTATAAGCTTATCTTCCTCTCTAATCAAAGAAACACAAAAGGACTCAAGAGTGGGTTTTTGAGAAGATTTAGCTAGAGCCTCTCTCATGGCATAAAAGGTAGATACAAACACAGAATATGCACTACCTAGCTTAGAAAGAATAAGATAGATGCAATGCTCTTCCTCCATTTCTATATCAAATTCTTCACATAACATTCTGAGTGTTTTAAACTTAGATAGATAGTTTCCAAGGAAAGAAAAATCACTTGGAATTATGGTCAGTACTTGATTTCCTAACTGTTGTGCTCGAATAATATTGACCTTACCAAACACAGATTCAATCTTTTCCCAAGCTTCATGGGGGTCATCAATTTCTTTAAGGTGGAACCTTAAATCATGAGAGATGGACATTCTGATTAGTCCATGTTCTTCATCACTCCTATTAGCCCATTTGAGTTTCTTATCATCACCAATGGGTGTTTTTTCCTTTCCCAAGGTAATCCGGTACAAGTCTTTACTTCTTAATAAATATTCCTTATGAGATTTCCATTGGAAGTAGTTGGTTGTGATAAGAAAGAGATTACTTGTAGAATCCATATCAAATATGAAGATAATATGGATTTAAAAACTGACACTGATGATCTAGATGGAAAGATCTCGAAAATTTATGTGGTTTTAAAAAAAACGACACTGAAAACAGACTTCATATGTGAGAGTTATGCCCTTTTAAAAAAAGGCATAAATGGTAACCAAAGGACCACGTGATAGTGTAAGTTTCTTTATGAAGTGACCCACTTTTATAAAGAAAAGTCGAGATCACTTTTACAATGAAGTTACTTTATAAAAGAAAAGTTGCATGCAAAATAAATAACTCTAAAATAAAATATTAAAGCTACTTATAGTGATTCACTTTTATACTTGAAGTGAAATACACTTTACAATTTGAGCATGAACTTTTTCAAAAAAAAAAGTAACAAAAGAGAGACTTGAACTCAAGACCTCTTAATTAATAAATAAACTTTTACCCAAATAGTCTAGTAAAACATATTGTATTTTTTAGGAAGAGGATTGTTGTTGTTGTTGACGACCTTGGAGAGTGTGCTAAAAAAAAATTCTTTTTCACACAAGAATTTTTTTTTCGCTTCTCAATGACAACAAGAGTTAGATCTCTGTTAGCTTTCCCGGAAGATGCACCTTTTCCTATTTGTTTATGATTTTTCAAGATCACACAGGGCGTAGGGAAAATAAAATACAAAGATCTAAAAGAGTAGGAAACTGGAAATAAATAATACAAAACCGAAATAAAACCAAAATAATACTCTACAAAATATTTTAAAAATGTGTATGCAAGCTTTATACCTCTGCATCTGACTAAACTAGTCATATCTTAGGAAAACATAAACATTTTCGAGTGAAATGAAAAGTGTTCCTAAATGAAATGAGTGCTCCATAGGAAATCAAATAGTTCTCTCAGCCCATAAATGTATGAAAATGACAGAAAATGGAGATGAGACAACTCGACTTCATGATCTTGATTTATAACATGAGCGGATATTCAAATAGGCTCTGATACCATGTTTGAAAACACATGTATTTCAATAGAGGACAAACACCTTCAGTAACCACTCACATAACCAGATAAAATATCAATACACTGATGTTTTCATGTGGTAAAACCCCTACAGGGAAACATCCACGACCCCAGCCAATGCGGCCACTTGGAGCAGTTTATTAATGCAAAAGAAAAAGATTACAGAGAGATTTTACAAGAGAGTTTCTCACAATAGGTCATAGGAAAATCACCCTCCATTATCTTTAAATAGAGATCATGGACCAATAGGGTGTTAAGCCACGAATCAATGGCTGTTAAGATTGAGGAGAGTATGAACCATCGGATCACTCTATGTCGGGAACATATCATGACCATCGGATTTATTAACTACAAATGCATACTAATGCATACTAAAGAAACATAATAAGAAACACACTTTTACCTAACAACACATTAGACCAAGTAGATATTAACTAACTCCTAGGTGTCTAAATATACTAATAGGGGAAAGTCACAACAACAAGAATTCGATGATTTGAAACATCGCTTGTGCTTAGCTCCAATTCTCTCCTTACCTGATATAAAACAACCTTTTGAGATTGAGACCTATGCTTTAGACTATGTCGTGGGAATAGTCATCACCGATCATGTTCATCCAGTGGCATATCATAGTGAGACACTATCAAATGTCATCCGTAAGTACCCCACCTATGACAAAGAAATGTATTCCATTGTACAAGATGTTAGCGTCAGAAGTCACTCCTGGATTGCTTGCAGGAGCTGAGCCTGACACCCATCAGTTTAATGTCACGATTTGTTTAAAGGGGTGATCAAATGGAAGAAAACTCAGAACAATATCGCCTCAACTCTGAAACCGGGCCAGGCATGCATGGGCGAGTGAGGTATTAGATAAACTTCAAACAATGAGTTGTAATAAGGGTGAGTAGGTGGAAGACTTGTATAAGAAGAGTGAAGGAGACTGTTCTGATCATCAGGATCCTAACAGACTATGAGAGAAGGCGTCTGAGGGAAAGATCTTCTTACACCCAAATGTAGGAAACCAGAGAAAACAACAATGAAACAATAAATCATTTATCATAACATAACTATGCTAATTCATATGAAGCATTCGATCATGAACTCTCTGGCACGGGATGAAACACAGATGGAAAAGGAAAATTGTTTGTCATAAAACAAGAAATCTCAAACACAGATGCATAACCAGTGAACTAGAATGGTTGTTAAAACTTTACAGTCGGGAGCTTAGATCTACCATCGATAGACACAAAAATGGCGAAAATGCCTACATATACTCAAAAACAACAACAACAACAAAACCGAGACGTCGCATTAAACATATTGCATCTTCATGGCTTCTGAAAATCTGCACCTGCAATCTTTGAATAATCATGCACCAACGGCGGACGCAATCGGACTTCTGACAGCTCCGTGGGTGAATCAACGTGCCTTTAATTCATCACTGGACTTTCCCATCATGGCGGAGACGATGTCTAACCACCACCAACCGCTTCAATAACTGCTTCCTTGGGATTGAGGATGGTCTGGCCAACTCGACACCTTGGGGACGTGGACGGTCCTTCGTGCTGCCACCTGCATTAGCTAAATGACCTGATGAATAGGCGAGGAGGCCAGTGCGAAGAATGGAGTGCACGACGGGAACAGTGGCGCTGAAGCTATGAGGGCAAGGCCTGAAGAGATGAGGGGGCGAGAGAGGTTACAGGGGAGACACATGGAAAAAGGAGATAAGCGGAGGAGGTAGGAGAGGAGACGTGATGGACACATTTTAGTGGGAGGCTGACATGGAGGGAATGGGACACATGGCAGGTGGTGAGTTGATGATGAGATAGGGAAAGGACCACCTGGACTAAAGGGTGGAGAAGGATAGGTGACACACGGCGACAGGGGAAAGGTGGCTCCTGAAGATGACATAACGGGAGAATGACATAACGGGAGAAGGGCCCACATTGGTTAAACCTGGAGCAGCTGAGGAGGATGGGATTACGCGAGCGCCATTGATCTGGGCGCTTGGATCTCGGTCGTTGGAAAGCTGCGTGTCCGATTCTGGACCCCCCCCTTGGCTTAAAGGTAGAAAGGCATGGGGGGTCTGGAATAGCCTTGAGCGCCGTTGATACAGGCACTCCGATCAGGACCGTCGAAGAGATGCGCCTCTGATTCTGGACCCCCCCCCTTGGCTTAAA